>WTSP01006597.1:0-46690 GCA_025331215.1 Actenoides lindsayi | reverse complement strand
ACACGTTCCAGCACATCCATATCCTTCCTGTAACAGGGGCTCCAGAACTGGATGCAGTGCTCCAGGTGAGGTCTCACGAGAGTGGAGTAGAGGGGGAGAATCCCCTCCCTCGCCCTGCTGGCCACGCTTCTCTTGCTGCAGCCCAGGACACGACTGGCCCTCTGGGCTGCCAGAGCAACTGATGGTTCATGGTGAGCTGCTCATCCACCAGCACTCCCAGGTCCTTTTCTTCAGGGCTGCTCTCCAGCCAGTCCCTGCCCAGCCTATATTGGTGCTTGGGATTGCTCCGTCCCAGCTGGAGGACCTTGCATTTGGCCTTGTTGACCTTCCTGAGGTTGGCCTGGGCCCAGCTCTCCATCCTGTCCAGGTCCCTCTGGATGGATCCCTTCCCTCCAGCGTCTCAGCCGCCCCACACAGCTTGGGGTCATGGGCAAACTTGCTGAGGGTGCACTCAGTGCCACTGTCCCTGTCGCTGACAAAGATGTTAATGATGATGCCATTTGCATGACTGGTGTTGTATAAAATATTTTTCAACTAATATTCATGGTGTAGAGATTGTTTTGTTAACGTGTCAGAAAATGAGACCTGGGGAGCAAGTGGATATATGATAACTTTTGGGAAAATAAACATGTAGCATTAAGTAAAACAAAGTTTCAAAGTTTGTGAATACATATTTACACCGTCTGATCCAGAGCCATTAATGTTATGTAAATTTTTCACTTCAGGTGCAAGCCAAATGTACTGAACTCTTTACAAGTGCAATTGGTCCAGGGGCAGTCCTGTGGATTTCCTTGAAAGTAAAGGCTGGCAACAATATGGGCTTCTTTCTCATAGGTTCAAAACTTTGTGGTAACCAACTACTTTAATTCTTAACCTTCCTACATTTTACATTTTGTCCATAATAATGAAAATATATATATATATTTACAGGACAGAAAGAAGGAAATGTGATAATACAGTCTTTTAAATGAATTTAGCTACTTTTATACTCATTCTGTTCAGTTAATACCTTATTTTCCTTTTGATGAAAACCAGATTCAATCCTATTTAAATTTTTTCTTCTGGGATCCTAATGATAAAGGCTAAACTAATTTTTATTTTTAATTTGAAGATTGCACACGTGTTCTCCTATCATTTGTTACCCCACTTTGAAAGAGTGGGTGTGTGAGTCCCTAGCCTTTCTAGAGATGTGACTGTGTCAGTTTAGTTCAGGGGTGATGTGATGCCTTTAAGGAAAAAGTAATTTCTTTCCCAGGTACTTAAACAATGGCTGATGTGGTTGCAGCCTCAAGATATTACTGTATTTTAAAATATGTAATGGTAATATTGAATAAAATTATTCACATGTACATGGCAAGGAGTTTGTGACCTTAAGGACTTAAAATTATAGTCACATAGGCAGATAAAGGAAGGAGGAATAGAGGCATATAGAAATCAGTGACCTGCCCATGATGGCAGAGGGGATGCACTGCAAAACTGGATATTTAATCCATATTTTACCCTTCCGTGGCTAGTATCTGGTTTGCAGTCGCTTCTCCTTACGCAAGAGATCCTGCTGGCATTTTCAGAGAGCTTGTCATTCCAGTGCTGCAGATCAGGGCTCTGCAGATGTTCTGGCAAAAAACTTGTGTTCTGAAAAGGAAGCAGAGTGAGAAGCCAAATGGCTTCATGCAGAATAGCTGGAATAGCAACCTGGGATATTCACATGTCCCTAAATTGTTTGGTGCTTCTGCATTGTATAATATACTGATTTTCTGTATCTGCCTCGTGTTTTTCCTCTGTCTAAATTACAAAAGGCAATTCAAGGGGAAGGAAGTGGAGGAGAACCACTTCCTCGGCATCCTTGTGTGTTCAGTGTATGCTGCTGGCTGGCTGAGAATCACAGGACAACCTAGAGATTCTCTTGAAAAAGGTTTCCAAGCTATCTTTTGTTTTTTCTTTCTTTTCTTGCAGCATAAACACACCAAGTGTTTGGACAAAGTTTTCTAAGCCCGGCTTTATTTTTCGCACTAATACTAACTACTAATTGCACTGACACTAACTGCTAATACAACTCTGTTCTTTTCAGCAGCCACACAGCTTTGTCCCCTGGCATCAGAGAACACCTCATAGTGTAACGCACCTTTGGGAAATTGGTTGGGCACCAGTATGTGAAGGTGATTTCCTCTGCTCAAAGTCCTTGTGTTTTTGTCCCCGTGCTCTACAGCGTTGCGGAGTCGATCGGGACGGTCCATCATCAATGGGAACTGGGCAATCGATCGACCTGGGAGATACGAAGGTGGTGGGACAATGTTCACTTACAAACGCCCAAATGAAATCTCCAGCACTGCAGGAGAGTCGTTTTTAGCTGATGGCCCAACAAATGAAGTCCTTGATGTCTATGTAAGTTTCTTGTATTAAGATTATTCTTCCTGATGGGGAAAAAAGAAAGTTGTTCCAGTTAATTGGTAACATACTACGCTAAAATAGCATTCAGCAACAAGAGCGTGGTACTGGTTTGGTCCTTTACTTTTGAAGCAATATTTTTGATATTGCACTATTGCTTGCTGTTGCTCCCATTTTGTTCCAGATCATAGGAAATCTAAATAACAGTGATGCCTTTTTCTCCCAGACTTTACTGATCCAGGAAAGCCTATTTTAGTTGTTCGGTAAAATAGAGATAAAAGCATACAAATGTTTCTGTGAACTGGATTTTCTCTGGATACTTTCCTGCTCAAACAAATTTGGCAGAGTTTAATTTTACAGTCAACTGAAGTAAATACCTAAACCAGACAAGGCCTCTCACAGAGTGATACCATCTCAGTTTTCTTTAAAAGAAACATAAGACCAAAAAACTACAGAATGTGGTATTTGAAGTTGGGCAGTTTTAATATAAAAGCTGTGCTAAGATATAATAGCTATTTGAGAAAGGAAGAGAGAAGACAAATTGTGGCTGAGAGGGAGGAATCATATTGAAAAAGCCATTTACTTCAGATGGGACAGGTTTTTACTGCATCATATTGAAATAAAAAATATAACTTGGATCAATTACAACTTACTTAAACATACATGGTGTGTTCTGAGATTATACACTTTCACATGGTAAAATCCATTCATTGGAAACACTAGAGTAACTCATGATACAGTTGTTTCATCCAACTGAGGCTTCTTTGCCCTTAAGTGCAATATGGGGTGGAAAACTGAGTGTGCTGGGTAGTTTCATAGAAAAACAAATAGTAACTACCCTGATTACTCAGCTGGGAAAGGTTACACGTTGGCAAAGTTACTCCTCATCTGCTATGTGATGTCTTACTAAAGCAGTGTAATAGTTATGCAAACATTAATTCTTCTTGGATAATTTCAGATCGATTGCAGTGTAATACTGGCAAAAGCTTGGAAGATTACATGGTTGGGCTTGTAGATTCTGCAATGCAGACTCCATGGTTTTTGAAATACACGTGTCATTGTGGAGTTACAGAATGCTCTGAGCTGAGGTTTGATCTTAACTTCTATCAGCAGCTGATTGATGCCTAATACAAAATGACCCAGAGAGAAAAGGATCAGGAAATGGATTAAACAGATATTTCCAAAGTAATACCGTAAAAAAAAAATCCCTTAAGCTTAAATTTATCATATTTAATGTTTTAGTTGAGGCTTACTCTCTTTTTTTTTTTTCCTTTTGCAATGAATACGATGGGCATGGCTTTATTGGTTTTGCTCCCTGGCTGCTACAATGGATTTCCACATATAATTTGACTGGACTCTTGTCCGAGACATTTCTTGTAGATGAGGAACACTACAATTCATCAGAAGATGATATTTTAGTGTCTTTTTCAATAGTGGAGAGATAAAAATGGATAGTGCTAGATCACAAAAAATAACCATCAGTATGACACAGCCTCACTTAGGAGTTTGAAATTTTTGGCCACGCAGATACAGATGTCTTTTTTCAGGCTGTGTCTTGCAGTTCCTGAATTCATTCTCTTTTGTGGATTCTCTTTTCATCCATACTCACAATCTACACTGCTCTGTGGAGAAAAATGAAGAGATTTGCAGATGGGAGCTTGAAATGGCTTTCTGTTTCTTTTTCCTGAGATTATGCTGTCTGTCTTCCACTGTAAAAATGTAGAGGCAAGTACAGCAGGTCCTAATTAGCAAGATAAAAAGAGATCCAAGTTTTGTCCAAGTGAGAAGTGTACATTGCTACAAAGGCATAGATCCACTAACTCAAAGCAAAACTATTCTATGTTTCCACCCATTTTCCTGAGGGAAAGCTGTGGCAGCATATTCACAGGGCTTTCGTCAGCTAATCTCTTTATAACATGTGCCTGTCTGTTATTTTGAGAAATGTGATGAAGAAACAATGGGAACCATTGAAAGCTGTTCCTGGAAACATCTTAAGAGCAGGGTCTTGGTTCTGGAAGGTGGGGGGTACTCTTCCGCTGAAGTCAGCTTCAGAGTGCTCGGTTCTCCTAAGACCCAGCACAAAGAGGGTGTATTTTTTTGGATAACAGAGTGACATGGGAAGGACCAACCCTTATAAAAAATATTGCAGGCGGTACTGTGGGTGATGATTCAGAGAAGTGAATGAGCTCTGAGGGACGTAGTTCAGAGGAACAGCTAGAATACTTGGCAAGGACAAAGTGTTTTTGACACAAGGAAAAACAAAGGTCTGAATCCCCAGTTAGCGTTAATTGGTGTGACAAGTTCAGTGAAACCTTGAAGCCTAAGTGTGATCTGCTGGGTCGTAAAGCCATTTGCATCATATGGCTGTTCTTTTCAGCCCATAGTTTGTCAGAACCAAAGAGCTAGTGTAAACTCTGGTGTTTGTTTGGTGTTCTGGTTTTTTTTTAAATGGTACTTTGTTAAAGTGTATCTGAGGCTTCCACCAGCCCAATCCCCACGAAGAGTTCGGATCTTTTAAATCAGCAGTATCAGTAGGAGCAGTACTGAAGGAATCGAAGCTAAACTAGTGAAGTTAGCAGCATTTCCAGTGGGGTATGCTCGGGCTCTCAGCAGCAGCCATGTTAATACAAGTCAGTTGGCTACGGAGTGTGCTGCTAACAATTTTAAAAAGCTTTCATAAAGCCCTGTCTTGCTGAGGTCTTAGCGTGCCTAACTGCTTCAACAAGCACCAAAGAGGTGACAGTGACTTTCAGAGGTGTGCTCATGTCAGCTCACCTGGGCTTGTGCAGCAGCATTCTGAAACCACTCAGCTTCATTTTCCTTTCATTTAAAGGGAAAAAGCTTATGGTTCCCACCTATGTTTCTTAAAGAACACTTTGACAGAGCTGTTGTGGCTAGCTGCAAAGCTAGCTGTGGGAGTCAGTCTGCATCTTCATTCACCTGAACTGTAGTGTGGAAGGATGCAGAAGGGTCACATGGGGGCTCTTCAGCTACTCTAACAAGTATGTGGGCCTTTGTAATCTTCACTTGACCTTTATTAAGCAGTGCTTATGGCAAGGGTGGCATAATGTTAGTCATTTTAGCTAGCTGATTGTTGGTTCTCCATTGAGTGGTACAGAGGTAGCTGCACAGTGACAAAGGGACCCGTTTGATGGTACACGCAGAGTAACGCGTAGCTGCTGTCTGCATGTGTTCTGCTCAAGGGCAACTGATGAACCTTCAAAAAGGCAGTTGGTTAGACTTGTCGATGGAGGTCTGTAGTATTTCTTTTTCTCTGCTTTGTTTTTTCCTTGCTTATGTTTCATCGAGCTCCTTCCACCTGAGAATGTTTTGGTAGTCTTAGAACGGCCTCTTCTGGTGCTGAGGTCTGGTGTGAGCCTCTGGGGCCCACACTGGCCAGAGGTGAGGCCGTGGCTCGTGCAGCCCACAGCCACACCTTAACCCACAGCAGGTCAGGTTTCCATTTTTCAAATAAGATTTAGAGAAGGTTTCTCTGCCATCACAAGCTAGCCCAGTTTGCAAACATAGTAACTTGCAATTTCTTATTTTTTCCAGAGACAAGTATCTCTTTCTGCATATTTTGGAAGCAGTTATTAACCATTGTTTCTCTCCTGACCAGTGATAAATAACGTTGTGTGGTTGATCATTTCAAGTACATTTTTTATCATTAGTACTATAACAAGTGGAAGAAGTGAATGTATGACTGTTTTTCTTTTTAGATGATACATCAGCAGCCTAACCCAGGTATACATTATGAGTATATCATTCCAGGAGACAATGTCATTAGTCCTCAGTTGCTTGCTCACAGGAGGCCAGGTAAAATGCCACTATTTCCTCTTATTAAACACATTTTCTTACCCAATAAGCTACTGGAGAAACTCACACTGTTAAATTCAAGTGTAAATGCTGCCATTGGTATGGGAGAGGCCCAGAATTTTGCCTTACATGTTGAAAGAGAAGTCTGCATAGATTTGGTAACTTCAGTAAATTAATTCTGGCAGGGATTATTTATACTGTAGCAGGGAATCTGGTCACATAATTCTACTTTCACTATCAATTTTGTTGTCTAAGTGTTAACCATGGCTTTGCACGAGCTGGAGTGTTGTAACCATGTCTCAGAAGTTAAATAGAACATGATATTTTTCGTCAGACTTCGAGATAATTTAAAACAAGCCTTCACAGTTTCTCTTTGCTCTCCCAACTGGAGAGGCTCAAATGCAAACCTTTTGCCATCCCAAGGTAGAATCTGGACAGCTTATGCTCCAGACAGAGCTGTGGATATGTGCTGTGTGTAATGGTATGAAGTTCTGAAGGACCATAGAAAATTTGCAGGCGAGTTTGGTCCTACTTTTAATGTTTGTGACTTGCATTGATGAATTTGTAAGTATGTTTGCAGTCTGTTTGTAATGCAGAGCAGCTGTGCTGTGACCTGGGGAGGCACAGAATACTGAGCATGGTACAGAAAAAGAAAAAGCTCTGAGAAATTTTGACACTGGCTGCATTAACTCTACAGTGTGTTTGGAGATTCTTCAGTTTTTAATGTATTGGCTGGCTGAGACTTGGTTATCTTAGTTTAGAACAACTCAGTCTTTGCAGGAGACTATTAGGAGGTCTCTGCATATCAGATTAAAGAAGTTGCTTTCAACTTTAGTGATGCTCCAGTTGTGATTATTAGTGGATTAAAAGAGACCGATACTTGCAAGTAAGGCTCATTATTTCACTTCTTTGTTTTTGTCCATCATCAGGGGAGCCTTTGAATGGTCAGTTAGGAATGCCAGAAAGTACAGATCAAGAGGATAAGGATTTGCATAAAGAGACAGACACTCTCACCGAACAGTCAGTTGGAACTTTTCCAGTTATTCAGCCAGGAAGATTTCCTTCTCGTCAGCCAGAGAACCAGGTGCCTGCTGTGCAACCACCAAGACAAAACCGAGAACACAACTGGAAACAGGTTGGAAAAACTGAGTGCACTACTACATGTGGGAAAGGTAAGTGCTTCATACACCATGCACAGAAAATTGATGACACACGGGAGAGCTGTAGTGTGGGAGATGGGAAGCATGGAGGGAAGAAGCAGCATGACTATTCAGCAGCTCTTGTATGCACAAAGCGTTGCTGGACCTGGTGTTTTCTGTTACCGTACAAGCAGAAGACACATCAGTACTCTTATGCGTGCTTACATTTAAATCAGAAGAAACAACAACATTTAAAATATGAAATACAAACTATGTAAATTAAAAGGGAATATATGTAATTTACCTCTGAAAGGAAATATTTCAGGATTTTATGGCAAGCTGCTCTCTCTGACACCCTTGATATGAAGCTGCTTTCCTCAACATTCTTTGGCATTCTTTATCCTTCCATTTGGCTTCTCCAGCTTTGTCCCATACACCCTCAGTGCTTTTTGTGTCCTTATCAACAGTTTTCTGATCTTTACAGGAAGGTTTCAGAGGGATTCCATTAGCCATATCTTTGCCTCATTGGATGTTGCTGGAACAGATCTAATACAGCTTCAGAAAACTGGGGTTTTCATAAGGGAGAAGTGGGAAGGAAGAGGGACAGAAAAGTTAGTGAGCATCTTGGGATGTGATGAATACACTACTTTGAGCTTGCCAGATTAATCTTTGCCATGAGACATTCACAGTGACCACAGATTCAATAATGCATAGCACAAGCAATTATTTGAAGGTTTTTATGATAGTAAAAGTGAATTGTTTTGTACTATACGTATATACCTATAACCATACCTAAAACATTGCAGAGCTTTGAAATAAAGATGTACCAGTGAGGGAACTCAGCTGAATGTCACCAGTTCATATACATTGAACATTTGCTTCCTAATTAGTTCGAGTATGAGAGGACACTGCAAAGTTGGTCAAAGGCCAGATGAGTGTATCTGTTATAGCTACAGATAGAGCTAAAAAATCCCACAAAATTGATACCAGTCAAAATTCCTTCCCAGTGTATTGAGAAAACTTTTTTGAAAACAGCCTTTTTGTGGAGAAAAGGAGAGAAGGAGAGCAAACCAGAATTACTTTGGTTGCTATTTAAATATGCCAGGAGTCCTTAATACAAATCATATAGGCAGAATCTTTAATTGCACCTGAATATTGTTTAGCAGCAATCAGTGAGTGTCACCTGATGAGTGGCTGGATTATCCTATACGTGGCTATTTTCAGTACCTAAACCAGGTAACTTATGATGCAGTTGCAGAAACACGCATCGTAGAATTCTTGGTTCCTTTACATCATAGAATTCTTGGTTGTATTTCCTCTGGACCTTATGGGCATTGGAACATACTTCTTGCCATATCTAGCAAACAGTAGCTGTTGGTAGTGGTATTAGAAATTATGGTAGCAAAATTGTAGGAAAACAGAAGTCAGATGGTATCTTTCAGCATCCTATACAGCTTAAATTTATCCCACGAAATTTAACGAGTGAACTGTCAAAAATGAGTATCTCTTTTCCCATTATCTGGAGAATATGTGTGTGTTATGATCAAGTTAAATTCAAAATAAACTGGATTTTGAGAGCAGGATCCTGACACTGCTGAGATTGTATGAACATTTCTTGTAATCTTGGTGTGAGAAGCCTTTGTGAGTCTCTGGTGCTGCTAAGGTGTTTCAAGTCAAACTGGGTTATATAGGCTGATAAAACATGGAGTCAAAAAATCAGAAATAAATCTTGTAGTGTTTAAGGCTGTGACTCAAACCAGGACAATGGCTTTCTTTTCATTTTGTATGATTCAATATACAAATAGGCAGGTTAGTCTTTGTCATCATTTTGTTAGCCAATTTGCAATAGCAATAGAAGCAGAATTTTATGTTTCTGCTGTAGCATGAAAATTATATAAAGTCTGGTATTAAATGTGGAGAGTAGTAATTTTTAATGAGTCTGTAGTCTACAGCAATATTTAACCTGTAAGCTTTATGATACAAATCTATTCAAAAAACAGGTAAAGTGGATAATATTCTCATGTGTTTATTCACCATGTAACTCAAAAGTAAGGATGTTAAATTTTTCCTCCTCTCCAGCCTGTGCTGTTGCTACTTGGCTCTGTTTTTTAAAAAACTGCTTGAATACTTAATGTCTTGATTCTCTGCACTACAGAAATCTCATGCAGACAAAAGGGTATGTTTTCTCAGCCTTTCTTACAATGCTAGGCTCTACTTTCTACATACTAAGCCCTTGCCTTAACACTACAGTGTAAATAGTATACCATTCAGCTCTCACATTTGGAAATTTTGGATAAAATCTTAGTCTGCATTTCCTGTCTTTATGCTTTTCCTTTCTACATCAGTGTTGGATGCTACTGGTATGACTGCAGAGTCTTTTGCAATGCATTGCCTAATTTTCCTCTTCATTTCAGGGTCACAGTATCCAGTTTTCCACTGTGTCAACCGAATCACTCACGAGGAGGTATCTGAGAGTTACTGTGACAGCAGCACAAAACCCATTCCAGAAGAGGAGGCCTGCAACCTCTTCCCATGTCCAGCTTTGTAAGATACTATAATTTAAGTCAAGTGAAATAAGCCGGTGTCACTGGAGTTTTGCACATGAAAGAGGCTATTCTAAGTAGGAAACTGATTTGAACCTCTGAGCACTATGCACTCGTGTCGTAAGGTGTAGTGGATATTTTTTCATTACTTGTTGGTGGCCTTCTTCCCCTTCACATTGAGCAATAGCATTTAGAGAAGAGAGGAGTTGGCAGCAAGTGAGCATTGTAATTTCTCAGAATTGGCGTGATTGTTCGGGCGTGCACACTACACATGGGGTGTCTGTAGGTACAGTCTTTTTCAAGTGACAGGCTTCTGCATACATCTGTCTAAAGAGGAGGCTTTGTAGGTTATATCACTCCATGCTGGATCAGTGTGCTGTAGTACCTTCCTGTTCACTCCATGGTGTCATTTAAAGATGAGTCTGACACTGCTCGCATCATCCTCATCAACATCGCCTCTCTTTCCTGGAATTCACTTCCAGCACACTGATACAATCAGCTCAGGTGTGATTTCCTTCTGAAAAGACACTTGCCATGAGAAGACTGTGACTTAAATTGGCTAAGGAACATCTTTTGAATAGCTAAAAAAACCCAAAAAAGATCAATTCATCCAGAGTGTATACCAAAAATAGAAAAGGGTTAAACCCAATTGCCATTATAGCAACTTCATTTTGGGCCAGCAGCTAAATTTTCCATCTCTCTTGTGGTTACATTCTTCAGTTCTCTTCTGAGCAGCAAGTGTCCAGTCCTTATCCTGCAAAGTTTCTAATGGTGTAAGTGCTGTTAGAGATACCTGGCAAGCAATTTTCTAGTGCATATTAGATACTCAGCAGCTTCTGAAGCTGGTTACTTGGAGATGTCTCTCTCATCAAGCATTTTTCTCACCTTTTTCTTTCCAACAACTCATATTAATTCATCTTCATTTGTTTACATGTATCTTTGTTTATATTATTGATATTATTAATATTAAATATTTATTAAGAAGAATACAGAGTTCTGAAATTAAAAGTGTAAACAGTTCGGATGCTTATTATATATAAATATATTATAAATATATATTATTATACTCCCTTATTTGTGTATGTTTTTGTGCTTGAAATGAAAACCGAAAGGGGAAAATGACATGTTTATATAAGAGTGATTAAAAAATTACAGTGAAGTCTTGGAATGAGAAGAATATATCTGGGGATTCCTTTCACCTCTAAAATTAAATATACTTATTCATTGCTTAGCATTTAGTATTTCAGTTTTACTGATGTATGAATACCTGGATTAGTTACATGATTTCTGTGGTATTGTCCTTCTTTCAAGCCTTTGCTGCAGTAAAATTTTATGCAACACATCTTGAACTTTTAGAACTGTCATTAGAGCAATTATAGATATTATTATAGATAGATTCTTTAAAAAAAACAACTATTAGTGGCTTAATTACTGTTTGTAATGAATTGTGTTATTACCAACCACTACAAGTAGATAGGTTACAAGTATATCACATTGTCTTCATAAAAGATTAAGTAATCTTGCAGAAGCTTAAGTGCTCTTTTATAGAATTCTGTATCAGAATCAAAATCACGTCATTCACGTTCTGTTAAGATCGGTATTAGGGAAATCTTTACAAAGTAAATACGTCCTCTTTTCTTTTTTTTTTATTTTCTTTAGCTGGGATATAGGGGAGTGGTCTGAGTGCAGCAAAACCTGTGGCCTTGGTATGCAGCATCGACAGATCTTATGCCGGCAAATGTACGCCAACCGTACGCTGACGGTCCAGCAGTACCGCTGTCATCACCTGGAGAAGCCAGAGACAACCAGCACTTGCCAGCTGAAGATCTGCAGTGAGTGGCAGATTAGGACAGAGTGGACTTCAGTAAGTATAATTGATATGTTTGGGGCATAAAACCTCAGAAAAGAGTTAAGAATTTTCTTCCAAGTGTCACTAATCAAACATGAAATTTGTTGCTGTTTAAACATAGACGTGGAATGCGAAAAGCCTCAGAAATATGCAAACCTTAGTTCAAGAAAACCCTGCTCAATTATGACCATTAGTTTACAGTTCATAACAGGAGAGAAGCTGGAAAAGAACAATGAAATAGCACAAAACACGCAGATGTGTGTTTACAGAAGTACATCAGCTTTCTGTGCAGTGTTTTTTCTGAAACACCATACAAAGGAGAGTTGGGAGAGTCCTGATAGGTTTGCCTGTGATGGCAAACTTCCTGCTCTTTCTCCCAGCATGTAGAGATTAGTTCCAGGAGTTGTTTAACCTCACGTATGTATTAAGGGTAGGAGTCAGTAGTTGTTGTTACCGTAGTTGGTTTAAGGCTATGCCAAGACTTGCAGGTATGTACAGTACAGTTCTGAGCTTTAATTTCTGTGTTGCTTAGAAACGGTTTGGCCAATGTGAGAACCACCCGAAATACTTCCATGGTCGTTGTGGGAAAGAGAAAATATTCTGGTGGACTAGGTGTCGTGATAAACAAGTCTCTTTTCAGTTAGCCATAAAATAAAGCAAAAAAAAATTATGCGGGTAGATAGACTGTGAAAAATTCAAGCTTAAACCCTGAACCTAAGCCTTCGTTTGGCTTTTCTGCTGAAGTCTTTTCTTGCTCGTAATTGCCCCAGCAGCACACGGTGTGTTGTGCATGGGCTGGCTGCACTGGCAGCAGCAGCACAGCTTTCCATCCACACATAGTAGCTAAAGAGACCTGCAGCAGACTGTGTGGCTTTACTGTGGCAGAAGACCCCCTCTAAAGCCTATGTGAGTTAACTCAATTGCTGCATTTCTGAGGTTGATGGTGGCATTGTGAACTTCCTAGTCATGAAGTAAAAAATGAGAAATACTTAGAAAGATGAATGTAAAGATACGTTGGTTGGTTAATTCATTATTCATTACAAATTAACATCCATCTGGAGCTTAAAGACAGTAAATTGATATTAAAGGTAAAGTTTTGTTTATTTTATTGTGTTGATGATGAAAAAGGAGAGCCCGTTCTGTGTGTTATTACATTCTGAGAACTATTTTGGTGTACTGAGCCTTTAGAAGCTTACTGTATACGGTGAACTAAGCTAAACAACTGCTTTAGAAATCATAGCTGCTTGAATATATGTATAATTGCAATACAATTCTGTGATTCATTTCCTCTTGGAAGTAAAATTCAAGTTCTTGGCGTGAGGAAGATCAGTCATAAAGAAAGGATCAATAGAGTTTTAAACTGGTTTTCAGTAGGAAAGTTATTTGAGTTTGTGCTTACTGAAGTACAGTTAGGTTTTCACTCTGGAGACAGGTCTGTGATCTTAAAAGTAAGACCGTCTTAAGATGTGAATGTGCTTACTGTTTTTTCTGACATGCAAATGTCAAAATTCTTGATCTAAATCTGACTATAAAAAACGCCACTGTGGCAATTTTAAGTTTGTAGTCAGCAATCTAGACCTTGAGAGTAACTCAGAACATCACCCCCTTTTTGACATAAGGAATGGGGTTCTTGTTTTTTTTAGTATGTTGCTACTTAGTGACCTCACACATCTAGTCTGGCTTCTGGCCAGAGTTCCAGAGTGAATAGCTGCAGTCTGAAGGTGAAGTCTGTGAGGTATCTTGCTGTAGGGAATATATTTTACATGATGAATAGCTTTGACATGTAGATACAGTAGTCAGGATTAAGCATTTGAAAGCAAGGGAAAAACAATGAAGCTGCATTTGGAAGCTCTGCAAGGTACCCTTGTATGTAGTTATTGCAGTCTTTGATCTTCAAATTCCCAGAGACTTTTCCCCTTTAACTCCGGAGTGCTTGCAGGACTCATCAAAACACTTCATGTGCACATGGCAGAAAATTAAGTTCCCATCTTGCTTCATGATCTGGATGCTTCACATCATCAGGCAGAGATATCAGTAGCTGTCACCGTGTTCGGAGGTTGAAGTAACGAGAGTAACAGAAATTGGCCTTTACTTGTAAGAGGGATTCAGAAATTGTTCCTTTGCATTTCTCTTGCTTCATATCTGCTCACAGGTCAATATCAAACTTATGCAGAATATGTTAGTCTGCCATTCAGATATCAGCTCTTCATTTGGTAAGGTGCAGCATGGCCTGTTGAAAATAGGGTTTAATTTTATGGTTTCCAAATGTATCTGCATACTATACAGTAGAATACCACAGAATAAGAATACAATTTAAAACTATTAAAGTGTTTTTATTCCCTATTCATAGCAACCTAGAGTAGTTCTCTGGCTTCTGTGGATGTCTTAGCTGGAATGAATGAGCTATACGTTTCCAGCTCCCTCGTAAACCACTGCAGTTCTTGCACAGAGTCCTGATGCAACCTCCCTTTTGTTACAGTGTTCAGTGCCTTGTGGCGTGGGGCAGAGGACCCGAGATGTGAAATGTGTCAGCAACCTTGGAGACATTGTTGATGATGAGGAATGCAACATGAAGCTGCGGCCAAACGACATTGAGAACTGTGACATGGGTCCCTGTGCTAAAAGCTGGTTCCTTACAGAGTGGAGTGACAGGGTAAGGCTTCTCGTTACCTTCGTGCTGCCAAATCTTCTAAAACAACTTGGGTGCATCAGCATTAAAAAATACACATCTTGTACAGCCATGAAAGGAGTGCTCTTACTTTTCGTATTTATCCTTGATCTGTTAAACAGGCAAGAGCAAACAAAAAAATAACGATCCCAAGGGCATCTTGAGTTTGTGTTAGATAAAAGAATGCACAGAAAGGGCAAACATGTGGGTACATGGCCAAACATCTGGATTTAGAATTGGCTCTGTGTCTGAACTTCCCAAAATATTAAGTGTGCTGAGATTTATTATTCTGCCTTGCTTAGCCATGAGTCTCAATATTCAGACTCTAAAAGTTTCCCTGCTGTTTTTTTAAGGCATGGAGTTTTGAGACCTGATGTCTGGGTTTAAGTTCAAGCCATAAACCAATTATCCTATAGCTGTGAAAAGAGGGGAACAACTTCATAAACTCAGGCATGGTCGATTCAGGCTTTTTTACTTTGTGAGCATGGGTGTATTTTTTTTTTTTTATTCCGGTGAGTCAGATTCTCCAAATGAAAGCAATAAAAGCAGTGGTGCTTACCTTGTTTCATGATTGGGCTCAGAGCTGTTGTGCAGTAGTGACTTTAATATGCTTTCATTAAAAGGCTTACAAATGTGGTCCCTCTTGGGGATGCTTGCATATCAATTTCATCTGTAGACAAACTGAGCCTTCACTCCGTTAAATCCTGATTGTATTTCCCTTTTCTTTGACCTGTTCCTTTGGCGTGCATATACTATAATTTATCCTTGAAGCTGTAAGATTACATTCATAACGTCATGGATTCATTTTTTATATCATTTTGTGGTAGTATCCCTGAAAATTAGGAATGTCTGGCTCCTAGGTTATCCATTAGTTTGGACACACATAAGATTTTTCCACGTTTTAGATGCAGAGAAGGAAGAAGAACTTCACAAATAGGTCAGGTACCTGGTATATTACATAATTTTAACAAGGTTGATCAGACTCTTGCTACAGATCAAGGCCTGCAAAATTTTCAGCCTCCAGACAGCTCAGATAGATTTTTACAAAACAAAAATATATGTATAGACACTAACAACTCGTTGTTGTCATTTGAACATTTTTTTCCAGTTATTATTCACTCAGTGTACCCTCTCGCATAGCATGGACAGAAAGTTACCAGGTAAATTATAGATATTAGTGCAAATGGCAAAGTTTTTGCTGTAGGGGAAATGACACTGTTTTGTTTGGGTTTTTTTTAAGCTTTTAGAGCTGTTCTTTGTACAGTGCTATGAAAGTAATATTTCACAAGTAAGAGAGAAAAATGCATTCTACCCTCAAAGACATATTTCTTGAAAAAGCTGGCCCAGCTACTATCAGTTAGTGCAGTTCCACCACATCAAGCACACACATTCCAGTGGACAGTGTTTTCATCGTTATACTCCATGGATATTTTGTGCTCTTCAGAAGTAAAAGTAGGTTTTGTAGCTGAAGGTTAGGACTGTAGAATGTTATTATGCCTATTTATATGTATTAATTGAGACATAAAAGTGAAGTAGGTAATACAAAAAATGTTGCAGTTTTTTCTTACCTCAAACATTTTAGGGTCAGAGAGTCAAGAGTGGATTTTGTTACCTTCTTAGCTTATATAAGTGTACAAATTAATTCCTTCCAAATGCTTGCTACTGTAGTTGGCATTATTCACTATCACTTCTGCCAGCAGTGGGTTTGACTTTGATTCACAAAGAGAATGGAAGGAACAGCTTTTTTCACACACAAAAAAAGGAGATTTGGGTTAGAATGTGCAGAATCTTCCAAGGTTCTCACATACCTTATGAATGTTCAGAGACATGTAGTGGCAGTGATTCCAGTGGAAGACAGTGGAACATAGAAGTCAGTAGCTTTGCAAAGTCAGGCCTCTGGCCATTAGCTTTCTTATTGAGCCTTCCAAGGGATGTTTTTCAGGATTAGAAGTCTCTCTTTCTTTGTAGAGGAGTGTGTTTCTATTGAAAGACAAGAGGAGAATTCTGTCCTAAAATGGAAATGGGCATTCCCAGGTGTATGGACTTTGCATGTGTAATTTCCCCAAACAGTTCTTTAAAAAGTACTTTCAGCCAAGCCACACTTCAGCAATAAGCGTAGATCAGCGATGGGCAGCCACAAATGGTTCAGATAAGCAGCCAAAAGTTCAAATGCTTAAAGAAAGCTTGTTCAAACCTCTTGAGTCTGCAAAACTGTGGTAGAAATCTCCCAAGAACAGACTTTCTTTGTGAGATTTATTACATGCCTACTTCAAGTCCCAGCTGGAAATACCACAGAACAGTCTTTCCCATTGTATTTTGACATTTCAGCCGTGGCTAGACATAAGAGGTAAAAGAACTTATCACAACTTTGAAGAACGTTGGAGCTTTGAAATGGTTGAGTTCAAACTTGGTTACGGCCAGAAGGGAAGGCCTGGCCTGTACTTTTCTGAACCCCTTTTGCAAACAATGTGTTCTGTTGCACATGCAGCAAGCAGAGATTTCCAGAGACCTGTCGAGATCGGTCAGGCACATGCTTTCTCTTTCAGTGAGGCATGTATCAAACCTCCATGGCCAGATTTACATGGTGTGTGGGGCATTACAATATAGCCTTGGCTAATTAGCAAAGCTGCAAGTAGCAGCACGGTAACGTAAAAACTACAGTTGTCTTTGCTGCCAACAGATGTTAAATTTCAAGTTTTGGTAACTTTACTGAAACCTTGAGAAGTACTAATTGATGCAAAATAAAGCTAATTGCCTTCGTTTGCATTAAGAGTTCTGTGGTTCTGAATTGGATGATGATGCCATTAAATTTTCCTAAATATAAGTTCTGCGGTACAACATATGTGCAGTTAGAAACCTGCGGAGTACCTACAGTTGTATGTAGAGCTGTGCTCTGTATGTAACTTTACTGTATAAATAACACTTGGCCTTCTCACCATATTCTCCCATCTTGCTTTTCCACAACACAGACTTACACATTTTATGGCCCACCTGTTTCCCCTCATGGCATTGACCTTCCTGGATTCAGTTTCTGCACAGACTGATCCTATATACTCTTAAGTCATTAAAACAAACTCCATGTTCCTAAAACTACAAAAGAGTTCTTGGTGTGAGTTATTTGATAAACAGGTATCAAAGTCCATTTTATATATTACACACACACATGTTTTACCTGTAGAACTTACAAGTTGCATGTGCACAGTGGTGGAACATGGGAAGGGAGGGAGGGAAGCAAGGAAGGAAGGAAGGCAGGCAAGCAATTCATCCTTAAGAAACAAACCCTTATTTTCTGAAAAGTGTATGCTCTGTTAATTTGTCTTTGAAATAGTTCTAAACACCATATTCTGCAGGCACAATCTGGAAAGAAACAGTAATTTTTGCTGGTTTCAGTGGGAAAGATTATAGGTTGAAAGTCTCTAGCAGCAAAGCGAGATTCATCTTTGTAGGTGTCTGTCTTCACATTTATTGGTGTCTCTTGAGTATAAATAAGAGAATTAACTTAGTTTCAAGCCTTTATGTTCTACGTGATCTTTAACCCCTTTTGATTACAGAGAGTCTGGACAAACTTTTGTGATATTTTTATGTGTGTTTGTAGAAAGATGGCTTCCTGTCTCATAACTCTCTTAAGATGTCTTACTGCAGTGGAACGGCAGAGTTCCACCAAACTGCATCCATTAATCAGTAGAGTAAAGCTGGTGAACCTTCCTGAACTTAGCAACAAAACTGGATTGATGGGAGCAGATGAGATTCTTGCAAACATTTCACATGACTGATTCTTTGACAGCTCTAATTGCTGGCAAGTTTACTTCTCCTATGGGTCAGAAGCGGGGAAACTGCGTTCTGCTGATTTACAGCAATGGGAGACTCACCAGAGTTTCCCTCCAGCTAACTGGAGCATTCCCCTCCTGCATTTTTGTTTATTCCTCATTGCCATCTCCTCTGTTCATTTGTTTCTCATTTTATGTTTAGAGCATACTCAGAAAAGAAGCCAAAATACAAACAATTCTTAGATGTTAATGAGATTCTGAGGCCAAAATAAAATCTCGGGAAGAAAGAAAAAATGCTGCACATCGGGGAACAAAATCAAAACAAATCAAAGGCATGCTCTGGATTTCACTCTTCATTAAAAGGAGCAACAGCGATGCTTCTGTAATATCTTCCATTAGCTGTAGGGTGCTTTGTAAAAATCAGTGCTTTATTCCTCACAGTTCTAAAGCTTTACTTAATATGTACTAGGGAGTTTGTTGACCAATCAAATGTGAAACCACCAATGAATACTGGCACTTGCATTCTTTGTTCACTGGTTTTTATTTAAATCTGGATAGCTTACATAAAATCTCCTGGATCCTAGGGAGGAGGAAAAAAAAAAAAAGGAAAAGACACCACCATGGACTTATTTGGGCATTTTATTATTTTTGATTATCACTATTTATTTTCTTAAAATACCCCTTCCCATCGATTTCCTGTGGGAATCATATGGAAATAGAAGTTTTGCATTCTTTATGTATAAATACATAACTCAGTTCATGATTTGCAATGAACTATATAGTCAGGAGAATTTTGAAGGAGACATTTATAGACTTACAGAGATTTCTGTTTTCTTCGCTAGAGCTGATCATGCTTTGCCACAATCCAGCTGGTTTAGATTAAAATCAGCATATAAATGTCTGCATGGCAGGGAGGACCCTTGCCAGCTAAAGCCCACAGTATCCCAGTTAGATCAGCAGGGCAGGCTCATAGGTGGCAGGCAGGGGCAAATGAGATTATCAGGCAAGATCATCGTCATGAGGCAGGTCCAAGGTCAAGCTGGGCAGTCAGTCCACACATTAGGTCCAGTGACAGTAACCAGGGTTGAACACAGCCCATGGAACCTGGAGCAGGTCCATGATTATGAGGCAGGGTCAAGGTCAAGCTGGGAAATGACTCCAAGGGTGAGGGATCAGTGAGGCCTATGCCCAGGCTATGGCTGGTGGACAGGCACATCTCTAAATGAAGCTCAGGCAGGGACTGGTGGACCAGGGCTGAGATTAAATGGAGACCCTGGGCCCACGGACAGAGGTGCGGAGTGGGGGCCCCAGGTGAGTTGGGACAGGGCCAGTAAGGCACATTGGTGCACCCAGGCCCTAAGAAGGCCTTAGGGCTCCTAAGGCGAGTGATATTGATTGTAGGAGCCGAGCAGTGAAGAAGTCTGTTGCCTAACATGACTGACTTCACAGGGCATTAGTAATCTGCAAGTCCCAACTACATATGAAGAAGGTAATAGTCAGTGTGTGTGCAGGAGTAATCAGCTGAAATGTCCAAAAATCCTCAGACCATATTTCCAAACTTGTGTTACCTTGGAGTGTTGTCATGGATTTGTTAGACTAAATGGAGGGAGGGGTTGACTCCTGATCTAGCCCTTCCTGTATACATAGGTGCACATCAGAAAGTGTTTTGGCAATACATAAGGGTATTTCTGACACACACCCTTTTTAATTTTGTGAGAATCAAGGCTGCTCTCAACAGTTCCATGTCCTTTGAAAATCTGCCCCCAGTGCTGGAACTGTGGCAGAAGTGAGCTTCTGGAATACAGTGCTTTGTTTATTATTGGGAAAGGAAAGGTTACATAATCCATATGAAGTCCCTTCTGAAAGGGATCTTCTCAGAACAGGCTAAGGAGCTTCATAAAGGTATTTCAAACACAGGTCTGCAGTTTTATTTTTTGCAGTAGTGTAAACCCAGGAGGATGACTCATAAAAAAAACCCTTACTATATTGCAGGGAATAACTAAGGTGAAGAAGGTTCAAGTGTGGTAGATAAGAGATACTGCACAACTGGGGACGTTCTGCTGGAACTCCGTTGGTTATTCTTTACAAATGCAGTTAAGGCTAGCAGGGATGTAGGGGCCTGCCTGAAGGGACTCTCGAGTGCTGACAGATTTCCTGCTGCCTCTTTCTTGTGGTCTGTCACCCTGTTTGAGATGGCAATGAGTGGGGCTGGCACAGCAGCGAAAGGGAACTGGCACTGGGGTTTTTTTCTCTACCGCGCTCCGTGGCCGTGATAGAAGTTGAGGCTTCCACTTGCTGTTTTCCAAGTTTGCAGGAACTGGCCTTATTTTCCTGGACTGCTTTTACAGTTGTTTTCTGACAACTGTGAGAACACTGGATTAGGAGTGGGTTTTTTATTTTTAGTTTTTAATGGGAATGGAAAGCTTCTGAAACAGAACTCATGAGGGAAGGACCTCAGGAAGAGGAGAAATGGCAGACTCTTTAAAACTAGGGAGGGTGTTCCACAGACTGTTTCTGAGGAATTTCTGCCAATTAAAACAAGGCAGTGAAACAAAATATCTTTAATAATAGGACCAGAACAGCGAAGCTGTAGCTTGTGAAAGTTCCTCATGTCATACGGTGTTAGATTATGGCAGTTACCGTGTATCAGTGCAACAAACCAATGGCACAGAATTGCAAGTAGAGGGTGTGTCAATTGTGAAAACCAGAGGGAGAGGATTCGTTATCCAAACACTCCTATCCAAACACTCCTTACTCCCTGCCTTGGGCTTTGGAAATCATGGCTTTCACGTGGAAGACTTTTACTGAAAGGAAAAAAAAAAAAAAAACCAGAAGAAAAAAGAAAAGAAAACCCAAATACTTAATGCAGAAACATTCAGGTTTAAGTTTGCTTTGTAAATCCTTTGAGGGTAGTTAATCTGTGGTAAACCTTGCAGCAGAGGGTGGGACAACCCTATACCTTCCCATTTGGTATTTCCTTTGTTATTTGATATGTAAGCCTAGTTCGTGCATAATCATTTACAACAAAAGACTACGGAGACTTTCTGGATGACTTTATAGACTAAACTAGTTCCTAGTTCTGGATTGCAAAGCAGAAAAGCAAATTAGATTGTCAAATGAAAACTGCTTAGAAGCAAGGAAAGTATTTGCAGAGTATATGCATAGTTCTCTATGCACAATGTAATTGAACATACTTGCTGAGGGTAAAATACGAACAGCCACAAAATTTACTTTTGTTCAGTGGGTTTGAAGGGTAGCCATTTTATGGGGCTCAGTTAAACAGCCAGTTTACCTAGGCATGGACTGTTTATAATGGGTTTAGTCTAGTTTTAGTTTACATACACAGGGAAACGTTCACTGCTAGCACAATTTACATCATTCTCCTATTTTCAAGATTTTGCCAGTTTACTTTTGAAAAGACCTCCTTAGCCATCACACATGGCTTGCTGAGGAGATAGGTATAGTTTACATATCTCTCTGGAAGGGAAAAATTTTGTTGTGCACCACCAATAAAAAAAAGTTTCATTGTTACTTATCGCATTATTTAAGAGAAGCTTAATTATTTGACCTTGCAGGTGAAGGAAGAAACCATTCCAAACTTTGAGCATTTTTTTCATGCTCCTGTGGAGTACATAAGCATCTTTTCACATTCTGAATTTCTAGTTACTCCAGAATTGTATTTTGCTTGTAAAAAAAAAAAAAAGCTGAATCACTTGTTTAGTTTTCTAGGGATTCTATTTCAGTAAAGCTTTGCCCTTGTATTTGAACATCTTGTGAAAGAAACCAACTTGCTGGTAGGAAAAATGTTTTTCTATCCTGTATCTATGGAACAAATATAAGACGATGGCATGTTTCACCCAAATAACCAGTCTTCTTCAGTGCCAGTGAGTGAAGAGTAGTTTGCAACCCATTGTACATTCAGTCACTGGTGTCTCTCTTGAGAAGAGGAATGACTGTATGGGTTAGCCCATTATTAATAGTGGTGCTAACATGGTATCTGCTGTTCAGTAATTGAAGTACTGGATGTGAACCCTTACATTATTACTGAGGGCAGCCAAATTAAGATAATGGTCAACTCTGTGTCTCATTACCAGTTCTTTGAATCATTCTTAACACTTATTCAATAAAACTTCAAAAAATTTTCAAATAGAAAACTACATTCATTCACAAGGAAATGTTCTGTTAATTGTGGAGGTAATACACAGTTTATTCTAACTAACTACTTCATTGAACTTCTACGTTAAAAATAAAATCTGAAATGTCAATCAAATCCATATTTTTCTCCCATACACTACATACTTATTTGTGGTTTTCTTTGCATGTTTAATATAATTATTGGTGATTGTTTACATTCAGTTGCATACATATCTTTTCAGTGGGATGCACATGGGTTTTTCTTTATTTTAACGGTCTAGACATGAAATGCCAAATGCATTCTAAAAGAAGAAGAAAGAAAGGGAAGATTATGAAAGAATTAAACAACAAGAACCAATCTAACACAAGAACTGATTATTTCCCTGGCATGTTTCTGGTTTTTAAATGTCAGTAGTTTGATGCTGCCCAGAATAGTGGCATATTGGAGATGTTCCCACTAAAGCAGATGAATGGCCAAACTGTAAGGGCATAAATGGAATTTATCATGTGTGATGACATACACACTATCTCCAAATATGTGACATAAGAGGCTGCATGTCACTATTTATTACAGCTTTCAGAACATAGCAGTGAAAAGTTGAGAATGGTAAATGTTGGTTACTGGGAAGTCGTATCATTAGAAAGCAATGCTGAATACACATAAACTTCTATGCTCTTCTGCTAAAACTAATTAACAACTGGCAGTTGAAAGAGACTGGGCTATAATTAGTAAGTAGTTTTGGTAACTTGCTGAGGATTTGCCTGAATCTTTTGAAACCACCTGTCAAAAATACCTTAAATTTTCTACTTTATTGTGCTCTCATACTCGGTCAGCTCATTACATGGAAAAGTTCCAGGATGCACTATGCAATCATTTTACTGCCACAGTCCTCAGAGTATTCCTAGCCTTGTCCTTTCAACCAGTGTAAGACTTCACCTGGCTGACAGCTTGAATGGTCAGAGGAGAAGCTCACAGAACAGTTCAAAGGCTGAAGTATGACTGCTGTCTTTAAAGCTGCTTATTGAAATTACCCCTTTTCAGATCTATTAATCGGTATGCAGAAAAAGATTAATAAAATGAAAACTGAGATTTAGGTTTTTTCATTTGTGACTCTAAAGGACAGGCACTGGTAGTGTATTCACAAGTATGAAATGCTAAGATTATTCAGCTACAGCTGAATTACCAATAAAACCAATCAGTTTTTACAGAAATCCATTGACTTTTCATGGTTGTGCTTCTCATTTGTGCAGTCTGGAGGCTGGGCTGTTCTGGACGTGTTCTGTGTTTTGCTCCCCAGTGTTCTGCAGAGTGTGGTGACGGAGTCCGTACGCGTTCGGTGGTTTGTATGACGAACCACGTCAGCAGTTTGCCTCTGGAAGGCTGTGGCAATAACCGGCCCTCTGAAACAACTCCCTGTAATCATGGACCCTGTGCTGGCAAAGTGGAGTGGTTTGCTGGGGGCTGGACACAGGTAAGCTCTATATCTAACACACATATTTGTTTTCTTGCTTATATTTTAATTTTAAAAATGCAATTTTGTTCAAGGAAGATGTGTGCCATGACATATTTCTACGTCGCTGTGGAATAGTTGGGTATATTTTGCTGAGCTGATGTTCAGTGCTTTTCAGCACCTGCTGGTTTTTTACTTTGAGCAAAATAAGGCTTTGTTCTTCTTTTCCTCTTTACCTTCAGTTTTATTTCTCATCCACTGACCTGGTGTATTTATAAAATGAAAGATAATAGAAAGCTGCTTAGCATATTCAGGTGAACCCTAAAGTAGCAGATTTGCACCTTTTAAAGTAGAGCCTTTGTGGTCATGCATACTTGCAGTGAGATATATAGATCTAGAGATATATATATGGAATTTCTGAAAGATAAATATGACAAAAAGCAATGGACAAACTCCAAAGTTAGCTGCAGTTTTGTTGTGCTGAAATTCGCGATAATAGGTGAAAGAAAAAAAATTGTTTAGTGGCCTATATCCTGATGCTCTTTCCTCAAGGGAAGTTCTTCCCCTGATTCACATCTCAATAGTCTTTCTCGTTCTAAATAAATATTTCTGCTGGGAGGAAAAAAGGCATTTCAGAAGCTGTCAGCTGGTGCCCAGCCATTTCTGTCCCTTTGTGTAGGCTGTCACTGAGCCTAGAGAGCCTTTCAGGACTGCTGGTACCAGCATTTCATCAGCTTGTTAGGGAGAAGTCTCTAGGCTGTGCTGTTAACTCACTGCATTTCACATTCCAAGATCCTTGCAGGTGATAAGGAGTTGAAAATTAAACTGGTACAGCTGAGATGGAGATTACAGGGCCACTACTATGCCAATTCATTCAAGTGTAAGTGATAATTATTTGCATTGTATAAGAGTAATAACAGATTCAGATTTAAAACATACTTAGCTGCAGTTCGAATAACTGATTAAAATCTGGGCCTTGTTACTTATACCACATCATGCAGGTGAACAAGAACTTGGTATCCACTCTTGCACCACAGAGAGAAGCATTCAATAAAGTCATCCTAACTCTCCCCATTCTGTTCTAAATAAGAAGTTTCCATCCTTTACTATTTCCTTTTCTTTCAGCTAATTTACCTTCCTTCTTTGCTTGAGATTGAATAGTTTGATGCATACTAAGGGTACAAAGTCTTTGCTGTATCTGACAACATCTACTCCGCAGGCCAAATCCTGTCTTCTAACTACCAAACTGAAAGCAGACAGTGTACAGACAGAAGCACTGGCAGTGATGTTCAATGATAAAGGAAGTGCAGTTATGCTATTTTCTGTAGAAATTATTCAGGTGTGTTCATCTCGAGGTTCTTCATTCAGCTCAGGGTTTCTGTGGGTATCTGCTAAAGGAATCATAAATTCCACTCAAACATAAAATCTCCACTTCTAATAATGTTCAATTGGCTTAGGCTAGAAAAAGCCTTTGAAAATCATAGTCTTTCATGCAACATAAAAACCAATATGTTGCCGACCTAGTCTTCTGAAAACCCCACTACAAGTGCCAGGAACAGTCCTGTGTGTGTATTTAACCTTTAAATGGGCACTAAGAGTCCACGTGAGTCAAATTTGCTTTTCAGAACTGGAAACAACACTGCATCACATAGATACTTGCAAACATGAAAAGAACACCCTTGGCAGATCAAGGCGTTTTCTAAAAACCACACAGAATGCAGGGACTTGTAAAGCTGCAAAACTCTGCTCTAACCTTAGAACCCTCAAAGGTTCAGTGCAGTGCATACAGTCCTGCTTCAGTGCATACACTCCTCCTGTTAATGGAGAAAGACAGTTATGCTTCTCTTTCTGTTAGAAAAAAAAGTACCTCTTTTTTTTTTTTTTAGCTACAGGTAAAACTACACTTGTAGATTCCTCCAAAAGCACAATTACAGTCATATGGCATTTTCTTCATAAAAATTACTAGAAATACGTTTTGAATCTGTGTTACCATGAGGAATAAAAATTCACAGAAGTACAGTTTAACCACAGTAACCATTTTCAAGATTAAAAATTCAATATGTCATACCTGACACTTCGAGTCAGTAGTCCCTTGATGAATTAAGTCATTACCACATCCTACATCAAGTACTTGTCCCGGTTCCTAACTGACACTGCAGGCTACTGTGTTAGTACTACATACAAATAATAATAATACAAGGTTTATCAAGGCTGATTACTATGGTGATTCTGAGAGATAAAAACCCTACTGCAGGTACTTAAGGAATACTTTACCTTTTCTCTTCAAGACATACCTGTGCCAGTGATGGAAGGAAAGATACAGTTAAGTTTGTTGTACTGAGGAACGAACACATAAAAGTAAGGAAATGGATTTTGGCTGCTAGTGCCTGGGTATGTGTCCGAGAATAGGGACTAAGAGAAACTTTTCCTGTTTGATTGGTAATTTAAAATGCAAGCACATGTGCGTGTATCTGTGTGTGTATTGTTTTGTTTCAGAAACAATTAACATGGAGAAACATGTTACTTTGGGAACAAGTTGAAGGAAGTAAGTAGAGTAACAGATTCCACCACTTGTTTTTTGTTCTCTGCAACAGTGCTCTACTGAATGTGGCAGTGGAACTCAACAGAGAGAAGTCATTTGTGTTAGGAAAACTGAAGGTAATTTTGATGTTCTGAATCCCTATGAATGTTCATATTTGGAAAAACCTCCTGGCCAGCAATCCTGCTACCTCAAACCCTGTGGATCTAAGTGGTTTCATACAGAATGGAGCACAGTAAGTCTGTCATGCTTTTCTATACCTAGTTTTGTTTGATACATCCTTTTGCATGTACATTGCCAGGGAATACAATTTGGATAAAACCATTGATCATGAAATTGACTTCATCTTGGACAAGAATGATACCAAAAAGAAAGCATGCTCCTCAGTACCCACTGGAGCTGAGGAAATTTAGCAAGTATCTTGACCAGGAGACACTGCATAGTTGTCATCTCTGATCTCTTCTTCCAAGGATCTTCCTGTTTTAAAAAGTTGGTTTGGCCTTAATGAAACTATGTAGTGCACTAAGAAGTTCCTTTCATACCTCTAGTTTCATAAAAATTAAGGAGCATTTAATAAAGAATGAGGGATGTATTCTGATTTCAAAGTCAGGTTTACTGTAATATTTTACTGTAAACTATTCAGAGTAATACTTAGAACGTTACTGAGAAAAATTACTATAAAGCTTCATGTATCTTCAGTTTCCCCTGGAAGTGGACCAGCTACAATCACCAGGAAACCAAATACTTTGGTTTCATCTGTCTTTCCAGTATTTCCTGTACCTGACAAAGCTTACTGGATTTTTGCGAAAAACTAACATTTTTCTCCTAAATGAAAACAAATAATTCCATTGTCATCTTGGAATGAAAAATGGTGTGAAAACTACTTAGATGGCTTCATATCTAATGCCATAACTTACACCCTTCCACAAGCCTTGTGTCAAATTCAGAATGGCAGCTCTGAAATGTGGAAGCACCCTCAGATGCCTTCAGTTTGAGTTCCTTTAGTCAGGAGCCTTGGGAAATACTTCATCCACATGACAGGAGAGAATTTACTTTGGTTTTCCCTCTTACTAAATGCTCAGTTATTTGACTGGCTTACTGGCAGCACTAGAAAGCAGAAAAGAAGCTAGAATGGTTTTAACAAAATGTATCAGTTGAAGGGGATCCTGATTTTCCTTCTTTAATTGCAGGTATAGATGTCTATTTGAAAACAGCATCCAAGTTAGGCTCATAATAAAGCAACACAGATTGAAGTATGTTCTTTGATGTTGCTGGAAATTCTTCAGATTCTTTACTGAGCTGTTAGTTCAGATTAAATAACTTCCCCTTAGCAAACCCATCAGCAAACCCATTTCCAAATGTGAATCTGCAGGTGCGTAGCCACAAGAGATACAGCCATCTGCATCCATAGAATGCAGCAGATGGATTCCTTCTGAAAGTGAAAAAATATGCTCTCTTTGGCAGGCACAGAAGAAACAAAGTGCTAAGATTCAGAATCTGATAGGTACTTAATGTTTAAGTGTCTACTTCCTAAGCGGTGTCTAAATATCCTTTAAGCCTCTGTGACCATCTTTGTTGCAGGAACAAACTCATACACTAGCTGAGATTTTACAAGATTATATTCTAAGTGTTTTTCTGTTCTCCTGATATTGTTACTGTTACCAGCAGAGTATTTGGTATTTCTTACTGTCAGACCAGAAGAGAAATGATTATGGGGTTACTTGTGGACAGAATAGCTGGATCAAAGCTAGGTTTTGAAATTATCTGGTTCCTGCCTTCATCAGACTTTTTATATGGCCTAGGAGAAATGGCATGGCCTCCCAGTCATGGAGATTAGATGGCTCGCTAAGGCAGAATGCTGGGTTTTGTGTATAGTGCATTGTATGTAACACCTACCCTGTGTCTTGGCTCCATATTGAGTGCTTAAGAGCTCTATAAACCTCAACTAAATTTCTGATTGTTGATTGTGGGATAATTGCAATATTCTACACGGGCATGTAACAAGAGTAATTATACACAAAACCACAAGTGTTCTGTTACTGTTGCCACAGGGCTAGGTATTCTCCAAAGGGAGGAAAGGTTGTACTTGAAAATGAAAGAGCCATTTAAGAAGATGTTCTTGAAAATATTTTAAATAGTTTGCTACAGTATCTTACTTTATGATAGTGGTAATTTGCTTTTGCAATGTTAGGAAAACAAATAATTACGCCAAGGAAGTCAGAAAGAAAACAGCCTTACTAGTTTGGAACTATTAAGGTTTTAATTGTTATAAATGACCCAGGTTTAATTAAGTTTGTGAGCATTTAGGTCAAACTGGACAGTGAGCCAAATCTCAAAATCCTCACTCCAGCAAAATTCTTCAAGTCAACAGGGTATTTGCTTCAGTATGGGCAGAAATGTGTAATAATTGGCTTTAAAAATGCCATGACAAGCAAGTACAAAAGTCTCTGGCTTCATGACAGATTATGAAGGAGCACAGAAGTATTTTCTTTAGAAATTCAGAGAAACCTGTACTGCTTAGTGAAACTGCTGTGCTGCAAGAAGTGAAAAATAATTGAGTGCTAGAAAAAATGGCAATTAAAATTATTCCTGATTGTATATAAACGGAGGCAAAAGGGCAGTGGAGGGCAGTGAAGTCAAGTAGTGAAGTTCAGTGCAGAAAATTCTTCAACTAAGAAATGTGAACACTGTGGAAAGAGATTTGGGAGATACATATAAATAAGCAGTGAAGAACAAGACTAAGCAGAGAAGCAAGAGGCTAGATAATAAATTATAGTGTGCTTTCAGTTACACAGTGTCTGTCATGTTTACTTGTCCATTTATTGCCCATGTGGTCAGAAAAGGTTTTGAACCTTTAAAAAAATGGCACCTCATGTTAAGGACTTTACAGTTAGAAAACAAAAAAAACAAGAGAAATGGAGAAGTTGATAAAAGGCTGCAGCGATACCTGGGTCTGGCTTCAAAGTTCCTTTTTTTTTTTCTTTTTTTCTTTTTTTTTTCTTTTTTTCTTTTTTTTTTCTTTTTTCTTTTTTTTTCTTTTTTTCTTTTTTTTCTTTTTTTTCTTTCTATATTTGCACATCTCATATGGTCTTCATGAACTTCAGCTTTTGTGTTTCAGTGTTCCAAATCCTGTGAAGGAGGATTTCGGGTTCGAGAGGTCCGATGTCTGTCGGATGACATGACAGCAAGTACTCAGTGTGATCCACAGCTTAAACCTGAAGAGAAAGAACCATGTAACACACAAGATTGTGTTCCTGAAATAGGTAAGGAAGAGGAAGCTCCTGTTTTAACTATGGAACTCCATCTAGTGGAGATAATATTTCATAGTCTCGAAGCAGTTTTAGAGTATATTTTCTTTATCAAGTTCAAGGTTTTATTCTTACACAAAATACAGCTCTTTTCTTTGGTGTAAACCTAAGTTTTCATTTCTGATTAAAATATTTTTCCTTGTAACATGTAAGAAACTGTCTTACTTTTAAAATTGCTGAGAAGGTGAGAAATATACTTCTGTTAAAGTGGTACATATAGGGTGTTTTTATGCAGTCTCCTTGCATTCTAAATGGTTTCTCTTGGCACAGAGTCTTTTTGAAAAGAATGTATCATTTATGATGTGCTGTATTTGGTAACAGGTTCTATAAGAACCAACAGCATTAAACTAAGATATTAAGGGCAATTAAGCAATTTTCTTCTACGCATAGTAAATATACACATACACATAATATGACATTGGAATTAGTCATTCGTCCTGTACAAATTTGATTGTAATAGCAATGGGAATGACTTGGGAAAGGAAGTTGCAAGGATTTTGAAACAGTTAACTCTTGTATTCTACAACAGTTTTCAGCTGACAATTATTCTTCAGCATAATTAAGATAACTATATAAAAAAAGAACTCTGCTATACCCATATTAAAAAATATTGTATTTGTGTTGTTATTTCTTCATTTAAAATGAGCTTGTACAGAATTGCTCATTCTTCTCTCTGCTATTGGTGTTTTATCATGCGGTCTTCTTCTTTACGCCTCAGTTTCTGTGAACGCATACATGGTCGTACTAAAATCTTAGCTGTCACTTAAGAAGTATTTCTAACTCTGCTGGTAGTAAAGGAAAACTTCAAAATGGGAACAGACCACATCCTAACAGCTTTAGAAGAATGGGGAGCATTAAGAACATCAACTTTTGTCTTTTTTAATCTAGTTATTTTAAGCCATTTGTAAGGAGGGAAATGCTTTACTGTTTTCCAGTATCTGGATTCATCAGTACTTGAAAATAACATTTGCAGGTTCTGGTGCCATCTGTACATTGCCTCAAGACAACTTTTATGTTTAAAAAATACAGCAACAAAGCCCCCACAAACCCCCCCCCCAACACTATGAATGGGCATAGGTACATCTCCAGATTCCATGATTTTACATGTCTCTATATGAAATGTAGAAAGCCTTGAGTAACTTAACTTCCTTGCGTAAGTAGCCTATTGGAACCTGACAATGAACGTTTAATATAGGTCCAAAGGATTTTACATGGTAAAAAGAAAGGAGGTTGATTATTTGTTGCTTTAATATTGTTTTCTTCAGGTTTTTTTTCTCTCATTTTTCTCCACAGATGAGAACTGCAAAGATAAATACTACAATTGCAATGTGGTGGTTCAGGCCCGGCTCTGTGTCTACACCTACTACATAACAGCCTGTTGTGCATCTTGTACGCGCGTGGCAAACAGACAATCAGGGTTTCTAGGACGTAGATAACAAACACTCTTCTACCCGAAGTGGCAATGTTGGTCTTTGGATGGAGCTTGAACAGTGTTACTGTTTTGACTACAGAAGGTTTTAGCTTCTTAGAGGTGGTTTTTTATATCGCTGTGTACATCAAGACTATGGTTAAATCTCACATCCTTTCAGTTACAGTTATTGTGCAGTTATTTTTTTTAAATGTTTGTTGTAAAACCGTGATCTTTTAAAGCGTTAATTTTTAATTATACTATTATTTGCACCTGCTCATCAGATAATTATTTAAAGAACATACCAGCATTAGTATTGTGAAATTGATGAAAACTAAATCAATCACAGGCAATTACTGGAGATATTTGACCAGTATAGATGCAGCTGCTGCATTACTTTCCGAGTGCTTACTGTTACCTGGTATTTTGGGCTGCCTTAAACGACTAAATCAATGAAACATGCACATGAGAAATGACTTGACAAAGAACAGTACCCTTGAAGACCTATTTATCATCAGTTTTTTAGCACTCTAACATATATTTTTAATTACTTCAGTCCATGCATAATAAATTAGAGTCACTGTTAAGCTCTCTCAGTTGTACTTTTAACTAGCTTCCTGTCCTTGGGCAGCAAATATATATATACTTGACTGCCAAAAAGTGCCTTTATATTTAATTCATACACTCTTGAAGTTACACTTTTCTAATTTTGTGTGGATTTTAAAAGAGGGTACCTACCAGAGTGCCACTAGTGCCTAGCTCTTTAGGACATTAACAGCTGCAGCTGTTGGTGAGACAGGTTTACCAGACAGGTGAAGAGCCTTTGCTGGTAAAAAAAAAATAAGTGATTGTTGCCCTTGGCAAGGTCTCTTTCCTGTAGGGCAGTTATTTCAGTGAGCTGGTATCTTGCCTAATGTCTTGTCTCTGCTCTGTTGCTTAATAACTACTGTACCAAAGTATTTTGTCCAGACCTAGTCTGGATATATCACCAGTTTCTGAAGCAACCACCAAAGGATGCATGACTGTGCTTTATAGTAGTCTGTTACTCTTGGTATCAGGCAGCAGTACCTGTGTATTAGCTGAGTATCTGTAAAGAAGCAGCCTTAGCTACTGACATTCTTCATGTTTTGATCAGTTATTACAACACACTTGTCTTTTTTTAGGCAACGTTTCATCCTGCAGATTTATTCATACTGCTCCTTTTCTACTACTCAAGAATGGCTCCAGACTTAGAGCTGAATTTAGGTGATGAGTTTTAATTTCTGCAATTACCGTACTGAGCCTGGGGACTTGCCAAAAGCAAACAGAATGTGCTGTGCATTGCAGATGAAAATTTTTGCACTATCTGCATGCCTTCTAGCCTTTACCTAAGAGGTCTTTCAAATGTGTAAGTAAGTCTGAGGAAAAAATAAACAGCTCTGCTAATTCAGCTCTTTACTACAGCATATTGCTTACAAATCAGTGATAGCCAACTATGCATCTGTTTCTAGGGTGCCTGATGTCTGAGTGGAAAATCAATTTTAATAATCCATGTTAAATCACTCCCAGTGATGTGATACAGCAGTGATTAAGATGTCCTGATGATGATGAAGAGCAATGTTTGAGCCTCATTGTGTATTCTTCCCTTTCTGCTTTGGTGGAGAGGATGTAGAACAGGGAGTGGGGCACTGGGAGGCAAAGGTTGCTGGGTATGGTCCCAGTCACATCAGTTTGTGTGCTGGCAGACACAGAAAGGTGGAACTCCTGTAGTCTAAAAGCAGCAAATCTTGACATAACAGTATGTATTTTTTGCTGTTGTCTCTCTTTGTCCCAAGGAAGTATGGAGAAGGTATTTCCCTCTTCCATAAAAAAGGAAGAGGGAAATACCTGTTCCATAAAAAGGCTTTCTGAAAACCACGAGGTGAATGAAATGGAAAGAGGTAGTCAGGTTTGCAGTCAGTTCATAGAAAATAATCTGCTTGCATACAGTTTTGGCTGTGAGACAGCGACTCAGCACAAGACAGGCAATCCTGGCTTCTTTAAAGTGTGGTATTTTGCTCTGGATTATATGGCCTTGGGGATATTTTTCAAAGATGATCAACTTGTAGGCTCCATTAAGCTGCCACTATAGTAAAGAGAGTTCATGGGAGCTAAATATCAAAGAATAGATACATACAGTTAGCAATATAAATCTGTGTCACACCTAAGGTGTGCACCTTTGTGAATTGAATGCAGTGAGTTACAGTTATACAAATTCTACCTTTTTTTTTAATAATCAAAGGGACAGTTTTCAGATGTATCAGATAAAGCAAAAAGGATTGTTTTGCCGAATTAAACACCTAATGATAAGGAAACTGCCAGAATGTTGCTGAACTTAATCATTTTATCACCTCCTCTTCTGTCAGCATAATCAAAATAGTTGTTCCTGCTAAATGAACTGTAATGAACCCTTCTTTTCATCACTTTGATGTACTCGTGTTATCTACGAAAAGTGCTATGCCAAGATTTCACCTTTACACAAAGTGCACTTTAGAAATTGTGACTATAGCAAGTGTTTCTTTTAATAGAGCAGTGCACCAATTTAGATGATTCCTGCAGAGGACCTGATTTTACTTTCACTGTAAATCAGAAGTGGCCTTAATGAATGCAGTGAACTTGAGAGCAGGTGTAAAACCAATGTAAGAAAGAAATTTTGCAGGCTTCTGAGTTTGAATGCTTTATTTTCTTTTGCTGATATTTTAACATTGGTCAAAGTCCTGCAGAATGGTTGAAAGAAATGCTTCCTTGCCTTAAAGATTTTCACCTTACACAATCCAGTAAGACCAAGCCAAGTGTAAGAAGACTGCTGTAGATTGTTGATTTCAATAGTCCAAGCAATCTCACTGCTTATACAGATAAATTCAGCATACAGCTTTCCTGTCCTGCACACATGCAGCTGGCCAAAATTGGCTCCATCCAGACCAGGTTCTGTGCCTCAAATCACTTTCCTCTGAAACTGAGGACTGCTGGTGTGGTTGTTTATCAAATTATCAAGGGTCCATGGGGGTTTGCTAGCTCCTGCGCAGTGTCAGATCCAAGCATATGTAGGTAGAATTGCTTGCATATAGCAATTGCATTCCAAGTTTGAGAGCACTTCCTAACAACACTGAATTCACAGAGTTCTTCTTGCTAGCTGGGAAAACTGAGGAAGGTGGTGTAGAAGCATGACACTTGCTCCTGTGGGAATGACCCTGTGTCTGACTTGGCCAGCAACGAGACAAAGGTAGTATTTGCTTTAGTGTATCCAACCTTCAGTCCCCAGGGCTCTGAATTAGGAAAGGGCTTGTCAGCAGACAGTCAAGTGCTAGGGAGCATGGTGCAGGAGACATGGGTGTGCTTGCAAGCCTACTAGCCTTGAAGTCCAGCTGTAGTGTGTGCCCACTGACTCACTGCACAACTACCTCAGTATCCCTGCACAGGGAACTAGGAGGAGGTAGGTGCTAGGAGCAGCTTATGGCTAGTAAAGGGGAGGTTATGCCTTCTGGAAGGAAATGCTTTGCTTCTCTTCATCCTCATCCTGAGCTGTCTCACTTTGACACTTACAAGTGTTCTCTTCCTCTTATCTTACCTCCATCCCTTTTGTCCTTTGGATGGCAATATGCAATTTTGCAGAATTACTGAAAATCCTGAACTGGCCATTTGTTTGATATGAATCTGCGTTAGAAATAAGCCCAAGCTATCGTTCCTGCCAGTCCCATGGGGGGCTGTGTGTGTCCGTGTCCACGTTGGCTAGTTTTAAGTGCACAGTATTAAAATACCTACTGAACTGATTCCTGTGCAATGAACCTGTGCTTGCACAGCTATTGAAGTATGTAGCAGCCCTTCATTCTCACATCTATTATGTAAAAAAAAAAAAGAGAATTACTCTCTTCACGCTCAAAAAGGAAGAACTGTGTGTCTACTTTGTTTTCTTCAGACTTACACTTAGTGTCTCTAGACTTCTTACAAGCTGTTCTGTGTATTGGGCAGATAATTTATGTGTGTGCCTGTAATTGGAACACAAAACAAGGTATTTTGAACATTGAAAGTAAGCTTCCTTTCTTCCTAAGAGTACAGAATATGTTTGTAGGAGATACTGTCAGCTGTTGTTAGAAAAAGGAGTAAAAAAAATTATTCCTGTATCAGAAATGAAGAATCATCCAGTAACCATTTTCAGTATATTTTAAAGCAAACTTGTCATCACTATAATATCTCAGTAATGTAGGTGAAATTCAGACCTAGTGAAAGGGACAAAATGCCATTTAAGAGAGCTCACACCACACCTGAACTCGTCTCTTAGCTTCACGGCTTTTAGCAGCCAGAAGTTCTTAAGATAGTGAGTTCCCAGTCTTCTATATCCCCTTTTACTCTAATGGGTTATAGATAACTGCCACTATATCTGGAGGGGAGGGGGTGTGTGTGTGTGTGTGTGTGTGTGTAATTTTGAGAAGTCATTGACCTTCCACTGCCAGTCTGTCATTGCTGCTTGCCCTGAACTGTTTTGTCCACGCTGTGTTTAGGTCTCCTGAGACCAGTGGCCTTGCATGGGTTGGGTACATACGAGTTTGAGAAATCCCTTGGTAGTCACTCAGGATCTACATAAAGTATCAGGAAGGCCTGGAGACAAAAGAAACCTTAACTTTTTTAATATGTGTAAGATTGTCTACTTGACCCTCATATCTGATTTTGGCGGAAGGATATACTTTATTATAACTTATTTTGTTGTTATTTGTAAATACAAGATGTCTATGGGAAATATGTAATTCCGAGCTGTCTATGGAACAAGCCACTGCACCAAAATATTTCAAATATTTAGAATAGGAAGATTTTTTTTTATTAAAAGGGACCTAATATGTATTTATTTACATATACCATTCAAATTTTGTGCAGCTCTTTCATTATACTAACCCAGCTTTTTAGGGAATTTTATAGCACAGGTATTACATATATATATTTTTGTATATATGTCATACTGTAAATCCATAACACGATTTTCTAAGCTTTCTGAGGAGCCAGTTCCTTGAGTGAATTAAAGGTGGAGAGTATAGGCAAATTGCTTTCTGACTCGTTCAGGAATATGTATCCACAGCAACGCACCTGAACCAGAACTGTACAGCATCCTTTTCATACTGTATACATTTTCTCTCTGATGAAAAAAAAAATGTTAACTATTTTTGTTTATGACTAATTTATTTTTTATTATTGTGAAAAATAAAGTAATTCAAGATGAACTTGTGACATGATTTCTGATTTTGTTGATTTCTTCTTCCAGAGTTTCTTGAGAATCAAGTATCAACAAGGGCACAACACACTAAGGGAGTCACTACTCGGATTCAGGAGTGGGCAAAATACAATCACATTGCAAAAGGCGTCATAACCTGTGCTACAGCCCCAGCGAGGCCTTGGCAACAGCCCGACAGCCTGCGCCTAAGGCAGCGGTGCCTGTTCCGCGGGGGGAAGGCGGCCATTTCCCGGTGGTCTGGCAGTTCATTTCCTACGCAGGTTTGCTCCCAGGGTATTCTCAACTTCATCGTCAGTTTGCAGGATGAGGCTCTGTCACCTCCCCGTAGAGACTCGGCAAAGGAGGTGGTTGTGGGTTGTATTTTCAGGAAGCCAAGCCCCTGGAACAGCAGTGCCTGCGAGGCCTGGGTTCAGCCGGCGTGACAAGCTGTGGAATCTCGCAGTTAGCGCTTCACCAGTGAAATATCAGCAATGTAACAGCAAAGCAGGCTAGGGGTGGATGCTGCTGAAGCGTGTTCACACCAGGAAACAGCGTCACATGTTGTAAAACAAGTATGGTGGGTGCTGCAGTCTCCAGGCAGCACTTCTGATAGTAGATGATGAAGCGTCCTGCTCCCTCCACCCCCCTCAGCACAACCGGACCAGCACTGTGGGCATTTCATTACAATGTTGTCATTTCAGTACATATCAGTGAAATGCCGACAGGGAAAGGTAGTACCTAAACCTTTTTAGAAATCATTTCATGTTCACGACCTTTTGTCTTTACTGTTACCAGCTCCGCCCCGCTCTAGTGCAGTGGGAGCCGCGGGGGTCCGCGTGTCCCGCCTGCCGCGCGCTGGCAGAGCCCCGCCCTCCCCCCGCCCAGGCTCGCTTCGCGCCTGCGCGCGCGGCTCGGGAGGACGAGGCACGTGTGGCCAGCGCGAGGCGCCGTCTCGCGCCTTTCGCGCCCGAAGCGCGGCCCCTGCGTCGCGAGCCCGCTGCCTGAGGCGCAGGGCCGTGCACGCGGGCGCCCTGAGGCGGCCGCTGGGCGGGAGGTGAGGGGAGGCCGGGCGGTGCAGCCGCTGCTGCTGCTGCTGCTGCTGTTGCGCGCAGCCGGGGCCCGCGGCCGCGTACTCTGCGCGGGGTTAGGTGGAGCCGGCTGGTCCGGTGAAGCGGAACGTGCCTCCCCGCCGCGGTCGGGAGCGGAGCGGTAGGGTGGGCGCGCGCCACGCCTGGGCCGCCTCCTTCCCCGCGGCTGTGGGCGGGAAAGCGGCGAGTGTTCCCTGCTCTCCGGCTTCTGAAGATTCCCAGACTTGCGCCTGAAGTGTTGACAGACGTTTGGGTTCTTTGGAAAAGTAAAGCTTGAATTACTAAGCCGTAAAAATAAAAGGTAATGAAATCCTTGTTCTTCTCCCACGTTTAAAATAATAGTTCCATGTAAAATAAGAGCTGTAGCAGATGCAGTACTTTTTTTCCCCCCCCTAATCTTTCTTCAAACATTAAATGGTCACGATGCGTGTGGTGATGTGGCAGAGCCTTCTAGTCTGAATAGCACGGGGACTTCATTTTGCCAGATGATGCCTATTTCAGGCTGCAAACAAAGCAGGTTCTCTGCTTTCCGTGTCCTGTGCGAAGCATAGAGCTTTATCCTGGCAAATACAAAGGCTGTAGCCAAAGTTGCATAAGGTGTGTGCAGCCCTGCACTGATTTGTTGAGTGCAAAATGCTCATCTTTAATGCCCAGCTTCACACCCTATTTCCATGTTAAATGTTAGCTTGTCAGCTGAGAATGTTACACAAGCAGTCTTAGGTAGCTATAGCTAGCCACATAGTCTTAAAAGGAAATGGAAACCAAAGGAAACCATTATGGAGTTTATCGAGGAGGTGAAATCAAAGAATTGCTGTTAAAAGAACCGCAGAACTTAATTTTGGCTCTCCGCAGATGCAAAGCTCCAAGGAGGGCCACATACAGAAAAGTCAGCGCTGTCTCTGTCCTGTGTTCTAATGTAGCTGAACTGATGTAAGCATTGAGCATCAGCTGCCGCCTTTGATGTGTTCTGTTTGGGGGGGGGGGTTTTGAAGTGTGTGTGTCTACACTGAGAGAATGTAGCGTAACTGCGAGCCATAAAAAAAAAGTGTAAAGCACCTCACAGAGTAATTAAGGGTGGAAGGCTCCTCTAAGGATCATCTGCTTCAACCTCCCTGCTTAAAGCAGGATCAGCTACAGCAGGTTAGCCAAGGCTGTGTCCAGTCAGGTTTTTGAATATTATCCAAAGGTGTTCTCTTACTTTCATATGGAATTTCCTGTTTGTGGTTCAGTTTGTGCCCGTTGCCTCTTGTCCTGTCACTGCTCACCCCTCAGAAGAGCCTGGCTCCATCCTCTTCAGTCCTTCCCTTCGGGTATTTATACACGTGGATAGGATCCCCCCCAAGCCTTCTCTTCTCCAAGACTGAACATTCCCAGCTCTCTTGGTCTCTCCTTGTATGAGAGGTGCTCCAGTCCCTTAATAACCTTTGTGATTCTTCACTGGACTCCCTCTGCTAAGTCTTTGTCCTGTACTTGGATAGATCCTAGTAGTTAATTGATCCTGATGACTTCAGCCTTCATATTCCAAGTCAGCCAAGCAGGACGCCAAGCTATTCTCTGTAAAGATGTAATATAATCCAGCTAGTGGAGAACTACACCTTTTTTTGTGGTGTACCACAAGAGTAAATGATGAAAAAAAAGCATCCAAAATGAAGGCAGTAAATATATATAAAACATAATTAAAACATGTCCTTAACAGTCTGGTAAATAAGTGCTGAAATCCTGCAGCTTTTTCTGGTATCTCTTTTTTTTTATTATTTTTTCTTAATTTTTGTAACTAATTTTGTCTTTCTTCTTATAATTGGCCATGTGCTAGGAGTCGAGGCTTTGGTTACAGATAATGAAGTATACATGAAGAATAATAACAGTTTTGACTTAAAGCTTCCCAGAGGCCTTGTTAAAGACACATAGATACCCTGTTTATGCTGTGTAAATCTCATTTAACTGAATTACTGTACATCAATTATTGCTTGTTACCATATTACAGAATACAATTTATTGCAATTGTGCGGTAAAACAGCTCTTTTTTAGTGGATGAGTATTCAGAAGACTGAAGTGGATCTTAGATTTTTCTCTATGTCAAAACACGAAATGAGAATTTTTCTGTTGTCTCACACTTGCCCTTCTTTAGGAGCTGTCCCCATACACTTCCCTTTGTTCTAGGCTTTTCTTTCCTGGCTCCCAAGGTGTATTCTCCTCCACTGTATCAGCAGGCAGTCATTTCCTGAGGAGTATGTTTGGTACAAGTGAACCATTTTAATATGTTCCAAGAGTATGTCTTCTTTTGAATCCTGCTACTAGATTTGCTGCTGGTAGAAGGGGAATTCTGTCCTCCTTGGTTTGCTGGTTTTGGAAATTCTTCCGTATTTATTATCTTACATTTGTGTGAAACACTGTGAGAGGCTTTTATCAGGGTGCTGCTGACTTCTGGGGGAGTTAACACTTGCAAACCTAAGCACTGAACTTGTCTCTAATACAGCTTTTTTCCCACATACTTATCTTAAAGTTGAGACCACTTCTATGTTTAACTAACTTGGATGATTTAAGATGCTGGATTGCTAAGGCAAATAAGACCTAAGTAAAATCGCATTAGAACTTTAATTCTATTTCAACTGCCAGAAATAAAACAGACCTGTTAACTCCTGTGGTTCTAAAAAGCAGGTATTTTTTCCTTACCGAGCATGTGGAGGCATAGCCATCTTATGTCTTGGTTATGCTCCTTAGCACAAAGAAATTACTATTCATGCAGCTTTTTCTCTCAATGGTTTTTTTCCATGTGCAATTTATGAAAGTGAGAAGAATGCTGTAGTACAACACCTTATTATCATTGCTCTTCTGTTCTACTAGAAATCTGGGGATTTGTTAGTAATGTATGGATTTCTGAAAGTTTAATGAATGATATGAAACAACTAGGCATGAAAACAGATATGCAGTAAGTATAGATGAACTTTGAACTGTCGTTGGTGCTTCCAGTTAGTGGCTTCAGCTGCTGAATGTGTGCCACAAGGTTGGTGTTTGTTCTGGAGACTTCTTAACTGTTTAAGGACAAATATTGAGTCCTTACTGAAGTAGCATAAATTCAAAGTATAACAGGTGAGAGTCTGGAGTGTTTGGTTGCTCTTGGTGGTCTTCAGAAACTTTGAAGGGAAGTGCTGCATAATTTCTTTCTCTGAACAATGAAGAATGTTAAGATTGGAATGTCAGTTGTGTTGTCTTCAATCAGGTGAATTTTACATCTGAAAAGGCTGAGAAGGTTTGATGGGAATCTTGAGATGCAAAGCAGAGAATTTGGTACAGAGTTGAAGCAGTTACTGTGTGGAGGAGAGGAGTGAAATGCATATAAATATCTGGCACAGTTTGGGGACTGTAGATATTTTCTGTTGATCTTCATTTCACTGGGCTGTTCTGTTTTGCTTAGTCTCTGTTACTTATTTTTTGTGGGAATATATTGAAATAAAAGTAAGTATTTGAAGAAGGAAGACTCTGACTTTCAAAAGAGGAAAATTACAGTAGGGTACATCAGGAACCAAAAGTAAATTTACTCTTATTATTAAAATAAGATTCATACTGCATTTCTGCTTATTCATTGTGTATTTTTGAGTAAGGCATAGAAAAGTAAATAAAGTATAAATGTAATACACCTGCACTGAAGTTGCAATTACTAGCATGTATATATGCAAATTGATCAGAGAAGCATACCAGTAATTACCAAGAAAGTCACATTGTGTGCTTTCAATTTAATTGATGTCTAGCAACTGTAAAATTGTTAGTCACTTTGAGACAGACTGTGCTGTGGTTTAACCCCAGCCAGCAACTAAGTACTGCACAGCCATTTGCTCAGTTCCCTCTGGCAGAAATTCTTCTGATAAAAGTGGCAAAACTCCTTGTGGGTTGAAATAAAAATATTTTAATAGGTAAAGCAAAAGGAGCATGCATGAGCAAAGCAAAGCATGGAATTCATTCACCACTTCCCACCTGCAGGCAAGTGTTCAGCTGTCTCCAGGAGAGCAGGGCTCCATCACTTGTTAATGGTTACTGGGAAGACAAACACCATCACTCTGAACGTGTCTCTCCCCTTCCTCCTTCTTCCCCCAGCTTTATGTGCTGAGCCTGACATCCTATGGTCTGGAATATCCCCTTGGTCAGTTGGGCTCAGCTGTGACCCCTCCCAGCTTCTTGTGCACCTCCAGCCTACTTGCTGATGGGGTGGGGTGAGAAGCAGGAAAGACCCTGACTCTGTATAAGCACTGCTCAGCAATGACAAAAACATCCCAGGGTTATCAACACAGTTCCCAGCACAGTTCCAAAACACAGCCCCATGCCAGCTACTATGAAGGAAATTAACTCTACCCCAACAAAATCCAGCACAAACTGCTACTTGGAACACAGGCAGTCTTCCTCCAGTGAGCTAGGTAAGCTGGAATCTGAAAGTTGTATCTATGAACTGTATCTTTGCAAATTCTTCTGATAAATAAATGCAAATAATAGAATTCCCCATCATTCTAACTTCATTTTCTTGCTATATATGTTTATTAAAATAAAAAGAAAAACACAAACAAAAAAAAAAGCCCAGCCACCAAGAATACCCCAGATCACCCCAAACCTTAGTGAAAGATCCTGTGCAATTGTGTCGATTGTAACTACCTGGACCTTAGCATCTCTAGTTCCAGTTCCTTGGTCTTGAGTCAGATGACTGAAATGCTGGTGGATAGCAAAGTCACTTTAATCCAGTAGAAGCCGGATTCTTTTGGATAGGGCACTGTCTGCAGCAGGTAATTATTCTTGCTTTATAACAGGTACACTAAGCTGTGTATTTTTTTGCCTGTAGGACATGAGTGGCTGTTGCTCCAGCTTTGCATTAGCCTTGGAAGAGAGGGACCTTCTGACTTCAGAGTGAAATGAAACATGCTGATGGAAGAAAATGTTACTGGAGCCAAAGGAGCTCCTTTGGAGCATGTCTGAGGTATCCTCTGTTGTTTTTCTTAAGGACTGATCATTTTTTTGCATCTCCAGAACTTTAAAGCTGTGTAAATTCCAGACAGTCTTCTCCACTCCTGTTGCAGCTCTTTGTCTACGATTTGTGGCAGAACTATTGCTGCTCATCTTGGCAACCAGTTGAAATAACTGCTGCTAGTTCTAATTTACAGTCAGGTGGTGGCAGACTGCAGAAGGTATTTCAGATACATAGATCAAAAGGCCTATTAGTTAAAATCAAAAACCTTAGGTAAAAAAGCCTTTTTGTGTTACCATTGTAGGTAATAAAAAAAAAAGCATGTTAGGACTTCCTCCAGAAGCATCCAACATGCTTCTCACACTATGTGGTGATTTGTTTTTACGAGCACTATAGAGATGAGCAAAGGGCTAAAATCATCACCTACTGTATTTGCACCACTAGGAAGTTCTCTCTGAGCCAGATTTCCAGCTGTTTCAATAAGTCTCTTGGCCTTCTTGTTTGTTTTGTGGAAAGGATAGATATATTTATTTTTTTTTACAATTAAAGTAAAGGTTAACTCTTGGAAATGGTTGCTGTTGCCCTAGACAGAGTGAGCTTGCTAAGGATACAGACTGAAGAAGTAGCAGGAATGTGGCTTGCTTAAAAAGACTAATAAATTTACTAAGTCAGATGGGCTTTTAACTGTGAGTGAACGCTGCTTGGCTGCTGCAGAATAAAGGGAAATGAGAGTTTGTAAAATCCAGTCCAGATTAATTACAGAGAAGCACCTGCCTTAAAAATTATTTTTCCTTGGTAACTGAACCCACTTGCTCAGCACAGAATTTTGGCTAAAACATAGTAATAATTTATAGTTCCACTCTAAAGAATGGTGAGTGGAGTGCTCAGCTGTATAAACGCACAAGTAGCCAGACATTTCTGATGTATTTTGACTCTCAAATCTGAAGAGTGGGAAGCCTACAGCAGCAGTAGACCTTCATGCTATTTTAACAATGAAGGAGGGAAGGAGAGAACAAGGAAAAAGATACATGCAAATGTTCTACTAATGGGAAAAGGTGTTTGCTTGAAAGATGGCTTCCAAAAAAAGAGAGAAATTCTGTGCATACTTCACATTCTAACACAGTGTCCATAAAAATGCCTGACTTGCCCTGTCTTTCCTTGACGTAAATGTTAAATTATACTGTTGTACCAGGTCAGTAAGTACAACCAGTGGGACTTGTACACAGAGCATAAAATACTTCTTAAGTTATTAATATAATTAAAGAACGAGAGCGACAGATAATATGTGTGTGGAAGATGTGCAGCCAATGGGTCAGTTTCTTAACTTCTGCATTCTTGCTGATGTATACTTATGTGAATACACATGCTATCTCCAAGCAGGCACTTGTAAGGGCAAAATTAGACAAGTTTTGATTTGTAACTGGAATCTGAAATCAGTAAAATGAAAGAAAATGGAGAAAGGTCACATTATGAAATACTGCATTTGGAATGTAATATCACATGATGAAATCTGGAGAATAACTGCACTGCAAAAACCCAGACCAAATTAATAATTACAAACAACTCTTCCAGCGGCGACTTTTTTTGACAACCTGAATTCATGCAAGAGTAACGATTTCTCTCTCATTAGCACTGACGAGATCTGTACTGAAATCCTTTGTCACATAGAAAGTATTGCTGGCAAATTGAAAGGGAAACCAAAGTAAATATATTTTCCTCTGGGCACTATAGGCAATTTTTAAATGAATTAGGTTTGTTTATTTTGGAAGAGGAAGCCTGCACGTGGATTATACAGACCACAGTGCCATTTTTTTATATAATTAGCTTGATCATTAGGAGGCTAGTGATTAATAAAAGTCTTGTAAGGACAGGGAGAAAAAAGCAATTTAGTTTTCAAGAAGGAAGTGCAAGCAACAGAATTATTTTCTGACTGGGTTCTATCTGGGAGATACGGTGGAATTGTTGAAGGGCAAGGATAGTTTAGGCAGACATCTGTTTGTGAATCTTGTCTCAGAGTGAGAAGATGGACTAAGCAGTCTTTGAAACTTCTGTTCTTGACTGTACAGCAATAATAATAAGAACAATAAAATGATTCTGTTTGTCTTGGGTGTTCTGTATCCTGTGAAACAGGGAATAAGCTGAGCTTAATTTTGGGAAATTGGCATATTTGGAGTGGTGGGAATGCTGACAGAAAAGACTTGTTTTGATTGGGGACCTGGCAGGAGTGGGTAAGTAGATGGAATTTATATACAAACACCTCTTGCCTCTGGGAGCATCCAATTTCTTTTCATTTTAATGAGCTCTGAGTTGAATAATTGTTTCTGTGCTACAGAACAATAGTTTAATTAACATTCAACCAGATTTATATCCAACTTCAGGAGTATGTTTTTGTTTGGGAATTTTTTAATGAATATGCATTTGAAAATATGTATTCATAGGTAGTGAATTCTTTTATGCATTCCCTAGTTATGAAAAATGGATCCTCCAGTCCTGTATTTTCTAGAGACCTATGTTCCTTTTTATGTACAAGCCCTTGATCTTGTCATGCTGGAGTTGAACTCAGGAATCTGGCCTGGGAAACCACTGGCTGAAGTTTTAATTTACGTGTGTTCGTTTTTCCAACCAAAGGCCTCTATTGCTTAAATCGACTCTTCCCCACTCATTCTTTTATCACCTTTCTTGCAAAACTACTTCCTAATTCCTTGCATGCCTTTTCTAGCTTTTGCAGACACTTCCTCTTGAATAGCAAGAGAAACGGAATTCAAATCTGTTTCACTTCAATAACTGCCTTCACAACTTGGTAGGATATGGCATTCTTTAGGTGTGAATTTCTGCAGCGTTTATGTGAAATTACAGACTTCTATTCCAAGACTTCTGCAATGTCAGAACCTTGAACATTTTATCATAGTCCTATTGTTCCTGAGTTCTTGCTTTTCCTGGAACTGCCTCAGTAATGTAAGGAGATTGAACAGTAAATCCACTGTGGTTATGAATGTTTTCAGCAAAAAGGCTGAAGCACCTGGCTGTCTATGTGAGCAATGACTGATGAGACCAAAAGTGCTCTAAAACTCTCTTGCTGCTTCTGCCATTCCTTGTCAGCTTCTGCTGCTGAACACTGCTGATTTTTCTTTGAGAAGTGCAGAAGGAATGACAGCCTTCCCCTTCCTCTGCTTCCATCTGTGAAGGTGTAGTTTCTTTGTGTTAACACAATATTAGTACATTTGACATCTTTTCAGTCCTGTGTTGGAAAGACATTGTGTAACAGCTTGCATCTTCTTGGACTCATTGATATTAATGCCAGCACAGCTGCATGTGACACAACATTTGCCTCTCTCTTTTTCTTTTTTTGTTACCACACAGAATAAGAATGCAATAAAATACTTTAAAGTAGTTGTCAGCTAGTTTGCTTCTTTCAGTTTGGCTCAACAGCCTCTTAGTATTCTGCAGGAGATGCAAAGTCACTTTTTAGTAAAGGAAAACAGTTTTATTTCTTCAGTTTAAGCTTATTATTATTTATTGGAAACTAAAATCTGCCACTGTTTGAAAATGACTGAAGAGTCTTGGTAAGTATTTGCATCGTTTTCATCTAAAATAAATTCAGTATCGTGGGACCTTGTATTTAAACACGTGCATTTCAGTTGTGTACCCACTTCTTGTGGTTTATAGTGCTTTCAATAATCTGTACGGTGATACCTGAATACTCTTTGAGTTGAATACATCCCAAGATCTGCCTGCTCTGGGTGCAACCTTTTTTTTTTTTTTCCCTGCAGTTACCACCACCAACAGAAAAGTTGGATGTGAGTTTTATTCCAAAGCTTAGATCCTTTCACTTTCAGAGTCTGTGCTCATACAGAGCACCTGTGTAAGAAGGTCACTTCCCTTTTACTTGCTGTAGATGCATATAGTCTGAGGCAGCAGGTATCCTGCAGGCCCTTGAAGCAAAAAGCTAAGAGAATATAAAACTTGATACGTTCATTTTCATGTTAGTTAATGCCATTAAGAAAAACAGCCTTTTCCACTACTAGAATTCCACCAATACAGAGCAGAAGGAATGGAAAGTTTGTTTCTAGGTAGGAATTCTATTTACTCTGAGACTTTCTACTTCAGATTTCTATTGCCACATATTTTGTACCTTTTCAATTAGAAAACAGTAGCTGCTATTGAGCTTGAAGGTGCCTCACAATACAGAAGGCCAAATGCCAGTGAGTAGTGAGTGCAGCTAATTATCAGTGTGAACACTCCATCTCAGCTTGTTTTGCGTGCTTTTTTTGTAAGTTTCTTATTTCTTTTTATTTGATCTTATTTTTTAACATAAGTCAGGATTTAGCATGAGGTTTTTTTTGTTACAGTGCCTTTCATTTTCAAAACATTGCAGCATGCTCTCCAGAAGTTGGAAAGTTGGGAGCACAAATTCTTTAGCAACAAAAAA
>WTSP01006595.1:0-10967 GCA_025331215.1 Actenoides lindsayi | reverse complement strand
TGCACTGATGGCTCATGTTGAGCTTCTTGTCAATCAACATCCCCAAGTCCTTGTCTTCAGGGCTACTCTTAACCCACTCTAATTGTGCCTGGGATTGGCCCAGACCAGATGCAGGACCTTACACTAGTTGAACCCCATGCAGTTTGCATTGGCCCATTTCTCAAGCTTGTCAAGGTCCCTCTGGATGGCATCCCTTCCCTCAAGTGAGTCAACCACAACACACAACTTGGTGCCATCAGCAAACTTGCTGAGGGTGCACTCAATGCCACTGTCCATGTCACTGACAAAGATGTTGAATAACACTGGACCCAGAACAAATCCCTGAGGAACTCCACTTGTCACTGGCCTTCACCTGGACATCAAGCCATTGATCACAACTCTGAGCGCAACCTTCTATCCAGTTCCTTATCCATCAGGCGGACCATCCATCAAGTCTATATCTCCCCATCTTAGAGACAAGGATGTCACGTGGGACAGTTTCTAACGCTTTGCATAAGTCCAGGTAGATTACATCAGTTTCTCTTCCCATATCCACCAGAGTTCTAACTCTGTCAGAGAAGGCCACCCAATTAGGCATGATTTGCCCTTACTGAAGCCGTGTTAGCTATCCCTGTTCACCTCATGATTTTTCATGTGCCTTAGTACAGATACCAGGAGGATCTGCCCCATGATTTTACCTGGCACAGAGGTGAAGCTGACTGATCTGTAGTACCCTGGGTTTTCTTTGCTTCCCTTTTTAAAAATGGGGGTTATGTTTCCCCATTTCCAATCTGTGGGAACTTCTCCAGACTGCCATGACTTCTCAAATATGATGGCTAGTGGCTTAGCAACTTCAGCCACCAGTTTCTTCAGGACCCATGGATGTATCTCATTAGGTCCCATGGACTTGTGCACCTTCAGGTTCTCTATGTGATCCCAGACCTTATATGCTCCTACCCTCGATGATTCTTCACTCTCCAGACACAGACAATGCCCTCTGACTTGGGTTGTGTGGCTCAAGTGGTTACCAGTGAAGACTGAAGTAAAAAAGTCATTGAGTATTTCATCCTTCTCCATACCCTCAGTAATCAGGTCACTTGAATCCCTCCAGAGAGGCCCTACATTGTCTCTTGTTTTTCTTTCTTCTCTGACATACCTGTAGAATCCTTTATTGTTATGTTTAATGTTCCTAGCCAGGTATGACTCCATCACAGTTTTATATTTTCTAACCTAATTTCTGGTTTCATGAACAGTCTCCTTGTAGTCATCCCAGATTAACTGTCTTTGCTTCCACCCTTTGTGGATTCCCCTTTTGTTTGATTTTGGCCAGGAGTTCCTTGTTCATCCATATAGGCCTCCTGGCATCTTTGCCCGATTTCTTCTTTTTAGGGATGCAGTGCCTTTGAGGCACATATATCAAAGAAATAATTAAACAGAATCTTTTAAAAGGTGTAACCATAAAAATTCTTTGCTACTGGAAACAAAGTTAAGGTGTTTCTTACAAAAGAAGAGGAAAGAAAGTGTAAGGCAACATATAACACAAGTAAGCAGTATTTCGAAAGCCTTATTTGTATCAGATCATATCAATGCTTGAACCTTTTAATTTTCAGGACGTCTGTTCTGCAATATTGCTGGCAGCTACACCTAAAAATCCGTAACTAATAGGGTTTTAAGTATAAAGAGGAAACAAGAACCCAAAACATATCAAGAGACAAATCCAGCACTTTCTGGATTAAAATAAACAAATAGTGTAATTTTCATTAGCTTTTCCCACTCTTACCTTGGTCAGCTATTTTCTGCTTTGCCTCCTCTATCCTTTGTAGTTCCCTTTGTCTTGCTTCCAAGAGCTGCCTGGCTTCTTTTTCAGCATCATATTTTATGCCTAAATACACAATGTAAAAAGGTATGATAAAAAACCTTGCACATTTTTGGAAGATGCTGTTTCAAAACAGCAGTTTTCACATTTTGCTTATAGTTACGTAAGAGCAAAAACTTAGGTCACTAAATTGAAATTACTGAAACACACATGCCCACTATCTAATTGCATTTGCTAGGAGTATCTACTAGAAATAAAGCTCATTAAAAACCAGTATCAACCTATTCCAAATACTTCCGAAATCCCACCAATCTATATCCAGTTTTTGCTCTACATTAACTTACTTGCTGTGGGCACAATAAGCAAATAAACACCATCAAGAACTGCCTCAACAGGTTGAGTATAAAGGTTTTGCCATGGAATCTGTAGATTAAGTTGACCTACAAACAAAAAAGGAAAAGGTTGAGGTACACAGTTAAATAGTTGACTGAAAAAAATATTTTATATTAACCACAAAATCTCTGAACAATTATTACACTGAACAGAAAATACTGAATCTTTGGATTTTTTGTTTTACACTGCACACAAATGAATGTGAGGCAATTTTTTCCATAAGCAGAACAATTAAGTCCACAGGTCCTCTCCTTACTCCAATTATATTCCTTCTTCCTAACAGCAACCTCTCCCTCCTTGTAAATACACTGCAGCAGCCTCATAAACAAGAAAAGCATGGACAGCTCATATATGATCTGTCAGCTAAATACTCCCAAAATCAGAGTTTTAAAAATACTTACTTTTCTTTCTTTTTCTCTGGAAGACAGTTGATACAGTGAAAAACTCAATAATCAAAGTTATTCAGCAGGCATTCTTTAAAGCATGTAAATTGTGGAAACTAGGAAACTACTTGCTTAGGATGCCTAGAGTCACTTCCAAGGAAAAGCAGCACATTTGGTAACCCCTCCATTGGCCTATGATAAAACGTTACTTACCAATATGGCCTGCTTTAACTTTAAATGGCACATCCAGCTGACTCTGAAAGAAAGTGATTTAGAACACTTAGGCTCATTTCAGCAACTTATGAAAATAGGATGATGATAATCTTAACAACAAATTTACCTTTCAAGCACTGAAAAAAACCCACATTGAAATAAAGGGATAAGCAACTGTTTGCTTACTGATTTAGACTGTTAAACCATGCTGGCTAAATACATTCCTGAAAGTAAATTTCTAGCTTCATGAGCTATAGAAAAAGACTTCCAGTATGACTTTTGACCTAAAGACATAGCAGACATCTTCACTTTTAAATTTAATCTGAAATTAGACATCCACTCCAGTGCAGAGAAAACAAAACAAAAGTTTTCACTTAAAAAATAGCATATCCTAAACTAAGAACTGCAAAGACCATGTACAATCCAAAACGATGTTCAAGAGTAATTTTTTGCAAGAGCTTTAATTTTATTTTTACTAACTTACCAGTGCATTTTCTTTTATTTCAAGATTCTTCAGCGCTACGGCTCCTAAAAGCAAAGAAGCCAATAAGTAAAACTAAAGTAAGAAAAGTAATAGTAGTACGTGCTAAACATCATGAAGTCTGAGTCACTGGTCCCTGATCTGTGGTTCTTTAACTCTTTGCTGTGGAAGCTATCCACAACCTACACCTCAAATATCCACAGAAGATGATGAAGATCATACTGTTTATTCATGCTGCAAAATAACATCTAAGATTTTCTCATGGACCTTGCATGTGCACAAAAAAGTACCTAAGAATACTCAGAGTAAAAATGTTGGAAGTTACTGTCACATTTTGTAAGGACCCATTTTGAAATTAAAAGTTTGCTTCTTTTTCCTCAACCATCTGCTTCCTATGCTTGTGGAAATTTAGCAACATTTAAATTTAGAGTGAATTTTTAGCCCTCTAAAGATCTTGCATTTGCAAGTTGTATTTATAGGCTTATAAAAGTTCACATGAAACATTTCAGTAAATCTAATTTTTCAATCTCTTAAGACAACAATAAACTCAGTACCCTATAAACATTGAAAATTTGAATTGCAGGACCTGTTTTTGCATTGTACTTGACATCAGACAATTGTTATAACAAAGGAATATTGGAAGAGACCAGGAAATTGATAATTTTAAAACGTGCATATAGTCCAGAGCAATGTCTTCTGCAAGTTGTACAAGAAGGATGGAATACCTGCAGTGGTTACCTTGAAATTAGTTGTATAGTGTTAACACATGCACATGGAACAGACACCTGATAGAGCTGAACAGGGGCATAAATAAGATTCAGGAAACCAGAAGCAGATTACAGGCCTGGAAAGCGATACAACTTGAGATTGCAAAGGAAGATTTGAATAACCCAGTAATGCTCCAACTGCAAGAAATATTCTTGCAGTTATATAGTGCTGATGGCATTAAGACCACTGTTGAAACTACCACCAGTTTTGGGAAACTAGGCCCTAATCTCCAAAACACATTCATTAGAACAACTGGGTCAAGTTGCTGAACTGCTGTGGAAGGTCTGTCAGGTAAAGTAATCCAGCCACCTTGCAGTACTTGCAAAATACTATAAAGCTTTTAATGATTTCATTTATTCACTGCAACAACCTATCATCTCTTTCCTGTAGAACTCTATACATCCTACATGTGTCACCATCAGCCTCTTCAGAGAAATACTACAGGCAAAAGGATGGGTTTTGGGAGCTGGTGGTTTTGTTTTTAAACCTTACAATACACACATATTGACAAGAACACTGGAGAAAAAAAAAAAAAAAGAAAATCAAAGAAAGCATTCCCAGCAGTAATGTGTAACTACTCCAGTAACTATAACTACTCTACACAGTAGATAATAACAAGGTGACAGTTTTTATATACCCTTGAGTTCTAGTCTACTCTAAATTTATTCCCTGATAAAGCTTAACCTACATAGACCATTTTAACACTAAATAAAAAATGAATAAAAAAAATTTAAAAAGCATTTGCTTCTTCAAGAAGACATCACTAATTGTAATTGCATTCATAGCGAGTAATTCAAATGTTATCCAGGGCAAAGGTTCGTGTTTGTAACCAAGTTACCATGCATGACATGCAAACATTTGCACGTCAGTTGAGACGTGATAAAAACATTCACAGGCAAACTCCATGTGACACATGAAGCCGTTTAACTGGTTTTAGTTTCTTCACTTTCACTGTTGGCTAACTGACCATTACCTCTCATTTGTCAAGGGTTTGGCACATGTCACATTTCAGCTGAGGCACAGTAACTCAAGCTGCAATAACTTGGCAGCCCTAATGCTTCTGAAAACAAGGTACTGCAACGTGAGCAAGATTATCTCAAGCACCTATAAAAAATAATTTGCAATGAAGAATTAAAATTATAGCTGATTTTACCCAAGCACATTGTAATGGTAGAGAATAAACATGGCATTGATACCATTTCAAACAAGGCCTTGATGATTCCACATGAAATGTTGGGATGGGTAAGTGGAGGAAATATTTCCGCGCCATTTTTCCTATACTTATTATTTCTCAATTAACAAGTTTAAAAGTTTTCCTTAAAATCTTTAGAACAGACTGAAGTCCTACTACCTCCTATCATCTCAATTTTAGTATAAAATTATGAAAACACATTCACTAAAATATCACAGTTTACTTACAAAAAAAACTGACAGAAAGTCTGACTATGGTGAATGGCCTATCAAAGCATGTAAAAGGCAAGCACTGAGGCATTATGGCTTTTATGCAGCCTTTCTTTTTAGTATACTTGAGAGAGTGCAAGAAAGACTGACCAAACATTCCTGCAAGTAAACATGAACTACTTCCAAAGTTACCACACCTCATCTAGCAACCAATTCTAACACTCACTGTGCAAAATGCAGTAACTGACCATGTCAGTATTCTCTTCCATTCCCAAAATTTAGTCTCTATCACATCAGCTGTTTCACTTTCACTTGGAGCTATGTTTCATTGCAACTGCACCGAATCCTGACAGCTCTGGTGGGATGGAGGGGAAGGGGGAGTGGGGGGAGGCAGGGGAAAAAATGCATGGGGGAACCTTCAAACCTCACAAAAGAAGCAGGAAAATCAGAGAACAGAGGCCTGTTACAGGACATAAAGTAGATACTGAATTTTACTGCCAGTGGATTTTAAGTGCAAGAATTTCAAAATACATCAAGATTTGGTTGTTTGGTTTTGTTGGGTTCTTTGTGGGATGTTTCTTTGATGACAAAAAAAAAAAAAACAGGCGTCCAGATAAAACCCCATTTGACGAGTTAAAAATTGCCCAACTATGCAACCTTGAAAACTGTATATACAAGTAGTTGGGGTTGTATAAATATCTAGAGTTAAACATGCAGCCTAACAGCCAGAACAACAATAAAAGTCAAAACATTTATAAATGCCCCTAGCATAGTCTAGGATTTATTCAGGCTATATTATAAACCAAATTCTAATCCCTGGGCATTGGAAATAATTAATCAAAATCAAACATTTATCAAAATTCTGGAACAAATAGGTTTCTAGTTTTATTTTTTAATACTCAAAATAACTTCATGAATATGAGTGCATAAACCAACATCTACTACCAAGGACTCAGCTCGCAAAAACAGAACCAGAAAATAAGATAACACTCAGTAAACCACTCCACCAATGAGGCCTAACTGCAATTTTGTTGTGGATGTCAACAGAAGTTAAAGAGGGAGAAGAAAATTAATTCACATTAATTTTGTGATTTAACCTATGTAGATAGGTTAAATCTGCAGTTAAATTTTAGTAATATACTTAACCTATGTATTAATCACATCTTTGCTGTTTTTTAAGAAAGAATGCGAGGCGGGGAAGGCAGGTAAGAGGAAGAGAGATGAAAGATGACAGGCATCAGAAACAGAAAATACCTCACCTGGTACCTGACCAGTACCCAACACTCCTGTTCCCATACTTTAACAGAACTTCTGCTTTTTAGCAACAACTTCATCAGCTTGTGAACTCCTTTGATCACTTCATACAAACTGCTGCCTTTGCCAGTCATTTCCCATTTGTGTTTGTGTTATTAATCATTTCTGTTCAAGTACACCTTCTGGAGACAAGCTGCAACTCTGTGAGGATCAGAGTCTCTGCCAAATACCTCCTCTACTGATATCCAATGTAAAATAGGTCATGAAAGGCAGCCGAAACTATGAGGTATTCTTCATCCCTCAGTCAATTCAAACTACTAATACGCAAGGGCGGGACTGCACCTGCTATACCCAGACAAGGCAAGGTAAGCAAAAGTTGTAGTCTTTTATTATAAAAACAGGCATAGCTGTAAAAAAGTAGAAGTGCTTGTGTGCTCACAAATTTATGTTCTTTATCTGCCCTTATCATCATACTAATGTAGCTGCTCCAGTAAGAGACAGCAGCTATTCAAGTAAGTTGTGTTAAGTAAGATATGTTTTTAGACATTACCTAACAAGTAGGTGTGCCAAGTCAAGAGACAACTTAAGTATTTTAAAGGGCAGTAGAGAGGGTATGACCAAGACGCTGAATGAAAAGTTATTTAGACGCAGTCAAAAGAAAAGAGTGGCAATATGGCCTTCAGTGAAAAGGCTTCTTGGTCTCTTAGTGTTTGGAAACCTCAGTGACACTTCACTTCTTCTCAAAGATAACTGCAAACATCTCCCATTGCTTTATTAATTTCTTCAGGTATTGAAGTATAACCTTATTAGGTCTAAAGCATTCAAAAATATCTAACTTACCTAAATGTTTATCTAGGCCAAGTACTTACATTTGTTAATGCAGTGCATTGAACTACTTCAAGTGAAGACCAGAACAGCAAGAAGTTTAAAACACTGTCCTTCCCAGCATCAGCCATCCAATAGCTTTCCTTGACAGCTGCCTAACACAGTAGCTTTTTATTCTGCTTCACACTAATGGAGTTCTTAAGGAACATGACTTCCTTCCCTGTTACACACTTTTCTGAGCCTTGGCCTTTCCAATATTGGCCTCACATGTTCAAATTACCTTTTTTAACTTGTATACGTTGTCCTGCACTCTCCTTTCTGCATTGCCTTTTACATTTCAGGTCATTAAGTTCTTGCAACTCTCTCAGCCACGAGTTATAATTACATGTTTCCAGACATCACACCTTTCTTTAGTATTGAGACAGTCTGCATTTTTAAGTCTTCAACCTGAGGCTTTTTTTAATAAGAAAAAAACCTGAAACATTTCTGCGGTTATTACTGTATTCACGTGTGTTGTTTGGAGCAGTGTCATCACACAACTTTACTACACAGATTGATGCTGCATAGATTTAATATGGCACGCTGAATTCCCTCATTACGCAAAACTGAAATGAACTTTAAGTATGTTCATTAAAAAGTCATTAATAAAGCTCTTAAAGTTACAGAATCTGAAGCTCTATAAAACTACTTCTTATACATATATTCAGAGTCTACCAAGAGGTTACCAGTCTTAATCTAAGCAGGCTAGCTATAAAATATCACAAGGACATTATTTGTTTCCCACAGCATCTAAGAAAACCTATCTTGGCTACTTAATCATTCAGACATAGAAAAAATATATGCTTTTAAAACTTATGATACAGATGTGTAGCACCTGTGCAGTGCTACAGCATCCAAAAAACACTGGACATTTCTCACAGGGAGAAAAACTTCCCTTTTAATCACTACTGAAGTATTTTAATGGTTTTAGGACAGTTAAATCTCAAGGCTATGTTATTTACGTAAAATTCGGCAAGTTTATCATGATGCAAGTACAAACACTGTATGAAAACACTGTTGTAAGGGAAATGCTTTCAGAGCATGTAGATAGGCATTAAAAAGCATTAAGGTTACACAAAACACAGGGGAAAACATTGTACTTTTTTTTTTAGTATTTTGGATTTACAGTTTCAGCAATTAGGAAGCAAATAAAATCATCAGTAGACTTTAGATACACTACAAGTGTAGGGATCTACTAGTCAATGATGGATTCCATACAAAGACAGTAGTCTACTACTATTGCTGCTAATATTTACTGCCTTTTAGATACAGGAATGTAATTTCTAGATCCTCCGAGATCTTTGGAAGGAAATAAATACTGCAGAAGCACACACCATTACACATAGCTTTAGTTGTCAGTAGAAGTGAAAGCACATACAGTAGATCATAAAAAAAACAAAAAAACAAAACAACAAAACCAAACACAAACAAAACAAAAAAAAAACCCAAAAAATCACCACACCAAAAAAAAAAAAAAAAGCCCACCAACCCCAACCTCTACAGGTGATGCTTCAACAACGCTACACAGCAGCTATGGGCAGTTCAGAGCAAGATGTAGATTCATATATCAATTTTCATGCTAATGCAGAGAAAAAACTAATTTTATTCTAGTACAAAGGCACTGTATTGAGGAAAAACAAAATTTAATTTAGAGAAAAGAAATATACTAAAGCCCCTGCAAATATTAAAACTACTTGAAGAGGCAATAATAGAAAAACCTCAAAATCAAGTTCCACACACTTAAAAATATTTAAGAGCTCACCATCAAAAAATTAGTGAGATCTATTTAGTTATTTTTAAAAAGTAAGAGAGCTAATGTGTATCTCATCCGGCAAGAGTTGCTTCCTAGAGGCATAAGCTGCCAAGAGTAAACCACCAGCCCTCTACTGAAAAAAAAAGCTTTTACCTTCTTGCAATGTATAAACATTGTCCAAAATATTTACAGAACATTACATATTTTCCATTAAATATTTTGCTTGCCTTCCCTGAACATGAAGAAAAAACTATGAAAACCGACGAACTTAAATACACAAATTAAACAATTAGTTTGACATACTTTTGCTGAAAGATGCAACAACTCAGTCCCTTCAAATAAGATGCACATAATCTGTAACAAACATGCTACATTAGGCCTTACTGCTACAGACCAAGGACTACTTTCTCTCCAGCAGTTACACGTATTACTGCAGTGTTAAGACTCCATACAGGGGCTGAACTTTGCAAAGATTCTACAAATGCCTTGACTAACTTAAGGAAAACTACCGCCAAGACGAAACCAAATAACGATGCCATTTCAGAAGATGGAAGCATGGAAGAAAAACACCCCAAGATGCAAAAAAACTCAGGAGTTTCCAAAAACTGATTCATACATATGAGTACCTACAAATGGAACTTTAGGTAGGGAATACCTCGAGGATGCTTCACACCTTGCAACATATGAACACCCATGTGAAAAACCACCTGCATCTCTGTGTTTTGCTTGTTTGCTTTTGCTGATGCTGTAGACACCTGGAACGCACATTAAAAGAACAAGCCAGGAGTGGTCACAGTAAACACATCTGTTAATTTTGTGTGTCTTACTCTCCTTATGCCACCTTACTTTGCCCAGACATACTGGAAGAATACTTCTGTTGCTGTTTTCTTGTACATACATTACTAAGGGGACCTCAAAAGAGTACACTAAAACAGAGTATTTTCCTCTCTTCAGAACTGTCATGGTAATTTATTTCTACAGACTATTGCTTATCTCATCTAGCACACTTGGTCACAGCCTCCACAAACACCTAAGACTGACTCTATTCCTGAGTCCTTAACACAAAAAATTACAAATGTTCCGGACCAACGGACGACAGCACCAAAAAGAAATGTCACGTGACGGCTGTTTGCAAAGCGGCTATTCACCTCCACCAGCACACCACTGACACTACAACGATACCAAAACCCCAGGCGTTTTATTTTCAATTTCTCATCTCCGGGCATAGAAAGTCAGTCAGTCAGTCCAGTTTCGCGTCCCCTCGAAGACGGGCCAGGCTGCCGGCTCCGGCTGCAGCTGCCCTCCCAGCCCTGCCCAGACTTTCCGTGGGTCCCAGAACCACCGCGCGGACCCCGACAGCCGCAAGCTCTCCAGAGAGGGAACGTCCCCTGCCACCACGGGCAGCTCCATACGGAAAATAAAGCCCAGGGGGCACTCCATACACCTCCGCCATTTCGGAGGGTTCTGGTTTTTCTTTCCCTTATTTTGCAGCTCCCTCGTGGCCCCGCGGCCGCCTTCCGCCCCCCGCAGCCGCAACCGGCTGCTCCGCGCCCCCCGCGGACACCTCCTCCCCAGCCCGCCCGCCCCCACAACTATTTTTAAGCTGGCGGGCAGGCGGAGCGGCGGTAGCAGCCCGGGGACCACCTCGGCGTGTTCCCGGCC
>WTSP01006592.1:0-23280 GCA_025331215.1 Actenoides lindsayi | reverse complement strand
CCCCCCACGTTGATGGGGCGCCAATCGGCCAGTGCGGGCAGGGGGGGCCAGTGCGGGCAGGGACCGTGGGGCAGGCAGAGCTCAGGGCAGGCAGGGCCGGTACAGGCAGAGCTCAGGGCAGGCAAAGCTTGGTACAGGCAGGACCACGGGGCAGGCAGGCAGGGCTGATGCTGGCAGAGCCGGGGCAGGCAGGGCCGGTACAGGCAGAGCTGGTGCTGTCAGGGCCAGTACAGGCAGAGCCCGGTGCGGGCCGGGCCGGGGCTGGGAGAAGGGCCGGGCCGGCTCCGCGGCCCTCCCCGGCAGCAGCTCGGCCCTCGCCCGCCCCGCGCCGCGCCGCGCCGAACAAAGCCCTGCGCGCCGGCGCAGAGCCGCGGAGCTCGGCTGCATACGGTGGACCGGCGGCGGGCGCGGTAGCAGCGGCTGCCGACCGCTGCCTACGTACGGGCGAAGCGCCAGGAGCTGGCCCGGGGAGGAGGTGGGGCTCCGGGGTTGTAAACGTGGTAGCGGAGCGGCCTTCTCCCCACCCCCCCGACTCGCCTCGCCGCTGGGCCGGAGGAAGCGTCGAGGGTACGGAGGACGCTCCCGCGGAAGAGCGTAGAGCAGCGGCAGCTGGCAGAGGCGGAATAGGCGGCCTGAAGTGCAGGGGTCGGAGGCGCCGCGGTGGGCTCTGGAGCACCAGGGGTGTCGCCGGTGCCGAGTGGTGTCCCGCAGGGCCTGCTCCACCACCGGGGCGAGCGGGGGGGGCCCTGGGCTGGGGGACTTGCCCGGGAGCCCCGAGGGCGAGGGGATGTCGGAGCTCCCTGGAGGGCAGGGGCCGGTCGGGCCCTTTCGGTTCCCCGGCAGTGGCCCGGGGAAGAAGAGGCGAGGGGAGGCGAGGGAGGGTCTCTCTGGGAGCTGCGGCTTGTTCCGCTGTCCTGCTGCATGGGCTTGCGCTCCCACCTTGTCCTTCTGAAGCCGAGTTGTTCTTCCCACATTAAACTGCTTCCCTAACATTCAGATCTCTATTTTTTTAATTTTAATCTCATAATACGTGCTGTCAATTCCGAAGACCTTTTAAAAGAACCTAGAAAATAGCCTTTTTTTACCATTTTTTTTTTTTCGGGGGGGTGAGCAAGAGGTGATTTTTTTTGTTGTTTGTTTTCCCTACATCAAACTCGGAGCGTGCTTCACAGTACGGTGACCCGCAAGCAGCTCCAAGCTTCGTGCTCTTGTGACTGATCTCCATTTTAAACAATGCCTTTTACACGTGTATGTGACTATGCGAGCATCTCTAATGCTTGTATTTTGGCAGGTGACTCAAGTGGCAATACGTCCGGATCGCTCAGAAAGAGTCACGACAGATTTTTGTCTCAAATCGTGCGAAACTGAACCCACCAATGACCTGGTCTGTTTCGAGCAGCGTGGGGGAAGACGAGGGGCTTAAAGATCCCACTCTGTGCTTCCACTTGGTTAGAATACGAGCTTCTGTAGCCTTGAAAACTGGAGCTGGTATCGCCCGAATCTATTCGGACCTTACTTTCAGAGAAGAGAAAATGGTAGTTTTTCTTTTACCTAGGATGCGTTGTTCCGTCAGTCTTAGGTGTTTTACTATTAATGGCTTTTTATTAACAGATGCCTGTGGTTTTACAGCTGACACGAGGTCATCACAACAGAACTATTTCTAGATTAAAACTTGACTCGCGATCCCTTTTTTTTTTTTTAAATGAGCAAATCCATTTTCCCCTTTAATGTGGAGTAGGGAATAATTTAAAGGGGTATTTTTTTTTAATCTACAAGTAAACCAGGATGGTGAAATTGCTAATGAAATTGTAACAGTAATCAGCTATAAAAAGAAACAGCGTGCTTTCAGTCCTTGGGATTTTGAAGGTATCTCCCAAACGGCTTCTTGTACAACAGATGAGTATTTCTGGAAAGGTGAAATCAGCCAAAGTTTGAGGTCAGTTAAACATGAGAGAATCTGAAAGCAGTGCTCTAGAGTACAGAAATTTCCACAAAGTCTTACGAACGTACTGTGACACCTCAATAAAGTTCACGTAGCTAGAAAATGTCGTAAGCGGTGAAGGAAACAGTTTTGGGAGTGTATTTTTGTACCTAAAGAGCAAAAGGTTCTATATGAGGGTGTTCAGAAGTAACTAGTCCTTTTTTGCTTTTGATGTTTTCGTAGCTCTCTTTGGCTTCTGCTTTTTAAAACACGACATGTCTGAAGTTAAGCAGAGGAAGAAAGGTGTTTCTTCATCCAAGACCAATGAAGGTACACAGAAGGTTGAGAAGCACAGTAACTGTGGGAAGCTGGCAAGTCCCAGGACCAGCAATAATCGGAATTCCTTTCGGATGGGCTCGTGGCCAAGCTTGAGTATCATTTCCCTTGCCGTTTGCCTGCTGCTGACCTGGTACGTTAACCCCGTGAAGTGGATTTTAGTATTTTATTTTGTATCTTATACTGTATCCAGGCACAGGCAATGGGGTTAGTTAAATTTGAAGATAGTGTTTGGGTTAGGTGACTATAGAAACTGAGCTTCGGGCAGAAATGACATGATGAAATGCTCAGAACTCTAGTGCAAGAAATCAGTCCGGAAGACTCTAGAAGTCACTCTGAAAATGGAAGTAATTTTTTTTTTTCTTATTTTAACATCAACCAGATTTTGTCTAAATGTGTCAGAAAGGGAACGACATCCTAGAGTTTTATTATCTACATCTTTGAGAAAGAGAATGACATACTAGAATAAAATTAGTGATGCTTCTGCTTACTGCCTTAGATGTACCTCATTATGCCTGTTTTACATTTATCTATCTAAAACTAGCATCTTAGCCTTTCTTGCCTAATTTAATCTGTATAGAATATTGTAGGTATTTTTAAGCTTCTAATTGCTAGTCAATATACTAATAAATATAGGTTTATGAAAGCACAAGTATTTTAAATAAACTCTATTCTGTTCTAGCTATTGGTCTTACTGCTGAGAGGACCCCTGTATAATCTGCAATAAACCTTTTTTTGGCATTAATAAACACCCATCCAAATTTACTTTTTTTTTTTATTGATGTCTTATTTCCCATTTATAAAAGTGCTTACCATTCAGGAAGCTCCCAGGTTCACAGTAAATTGATCTAAAACATATATAAAGCACGGCATTGAAATCTCTGCTGTCCCTTTGCAAAGGTAGCATCATTGTAACAGTAGCTGTGCAAACTTTGCCACAACACTCTAGTGTTCTTGGATGGTTATGATTAAACTAAACTAAAATTAAAAATGTAAATCCGAAGGCTTCTATGCATGAGTTTTGTGATTCTTTGCAAGAAAGTCCAAATCATCTTTTTGTGGCTTATTTCTACCAGTTAAATAATAGTTTCTCCATAATATACGTTGTGAGGCAAGGCATGACAAGCATGTAACGGCCTCCCTGTGTAAGCAGTCTTATCAGATACTTCACCTGTTTGAATGGCATACAGTGTAAAAACAAAGTACATCTCTGGATGTTTCTTTATTTTGTCACCTCTATTGCAAGATAGCTCCAGGATGAAGATACATCAACTTTATTAAATCCTTCTCCCCCCCCCCCTTTTCTCTCATGTATTGATCTACCAAATTCTGTGAACACAAATCCCTGCAGTAACAGGTTGCTGTGAATCAGGTCTATGGAACACAATATATGCTGGTTTTGTAGTTATGTTTACTGTTTATTTCTTTGCAATTTGCAGGTTCCTGTATCAGCAGTCAAATCAATTTGCTGATATGGAGAAAAAGTACAGTTCCTTACAGCACGAAGCTGAAAAATTCCTGGATGTAGAAAAGAAAGTTAACTTAATTTCTGAAAAGGTAATCATTAACATCTTAATTTGATAAGCTCTGGTGGACATTTGCTGTTGTTTCCCTTTCTTGTCATTTAGTTAAATTTAACTGTTTTAAAATGCATTTTCATAGTGTGTTCTACTTGCCAGTGAATAGGCCTTTGGAGACTCTTTCACCTGACTAAATGTGTCAATCCACACCCTTGGTCAAGTATGTGAATGTAACAGTTACATCTCTATGTATTTTTAGACACTAAGCTATGTATTAAAACTTTCTGGTTTTGCACATAATTCTTTCTGCCAGTACTGTTTGTTGTGTATAATTTTAATATACATTGCTCTGAAGAGAGTTTACAAGCATTTTTATATAGTAGACCTGTTCTAATAAGATGAAAGGCATAGTGAAGTGATAGTAATATTTTTTTTTTCATTGCTATTTTATTTTCTTATCTATCTGTGACATTAGCGAGCAGAAAACTTGGGCTGGTTGCCACATTATCTCTTGTATCTTACAGATAATGATGGAAATACAACGTGGCTTATGCCAGTGATGTTCTCTTAGCACTGTCCTCATAATGATGTCATTTATACATGATAAAATTTGGATATTTATGTACTACACTTCAGATTGCAAAATGTTGCAAAGGATTTACGTAGTGTGATATATTTTACCAAAAAAAACCCAAACCCAAAGAGAAAATGACCATGGAAAATAAAGGATTGACAACAAAAAATAATGGCATGTATTCTATAGAAATTCAACAACAAACTTACGCTTTTCTGTGACTTTTTCATGCTAGGTTAATTAATATTTTTAAGTTGAAATATGAAACCAAATCATATAGCAGCTATGTAATAAGGGGCTTTATTCTCTGTTAAATAAATGCAAATAGTTTTCTGTTCTTAAATTTAAGTAGACATGGACATTGTTTTGTGTTATAAATGCAGCTTGAGTCTTCTGAAGGTATCCTACGAGAAGCTGCTTCATCCATCTCTGTGATGACTGAGTTTGAGCAGGAAATACCTTCTCTTCATAACATCATAAGTGATATTCAGAACAATGAACAGATTCTCTCTCTAAAGATGCAGAGCATTAATGAGAAGTTCCAAAACGTTACAAATTCCTGGAGAAGAAGCTTGGAGGAAATGAACACAAACAGTAGTAGTTTAAAGTCTGAAGCAAAGTTCATACATGTAGAAGTCACTTCCCAAATTAATGAAGTTGACCAAAGAGTTAAATCCCTTTCAGAAAGAGTAAGAGAGCTGGAAGACAGTACAGCCAGAAATCTTAAAACATTGAAAAGGCAAGAAGATGATGAATTCTCTAGAGTTGAACAAAAGTTGGACTTGCATGCAAAGGCAGTTGAAAAACTAGAAGAAGAACAGAATAGTCTGTTAGCCAAGAACACAGACCTGAGTCAGGAACTTGCCAACTACGAACCGAGAATTGAGGAGTGCGAGACCCATTTGCCAACAATTGAAAATGCTATTCACTCCATTCTTAGATTATCAAGTGAATTGCTAAGTATGGAGAAAAAGATAGGGGACTTGGTGACACAGCTGCATGCTGTGGAAAATGATATGTTGAAAACTGTTTCTGGTACAACGGCAATGCAGAAGGTCCTTGAAGACATCCAGGACAACGACAGCATACTGAAAGCACAAAAGGAAATAGTGGTTTTAGAAGAAGCAGTGCATGACATGAGAGTATCTTCAAAAGCAAAAGAAGTAACTTTAGAAAACTGTAACTTGGAAAATGACCAGAATGGGGATAAGTGAATTTGGACTTCGGATTTCCATTGATGAGAGAGCACTTTAAGTTATTATAAAGAATGTGACTCCTGACATAGGTTGAGGATAGCTGAAATATTGTTATTAATTTAAATAGGCATTGGAGTAGTCTGAAAGGAAATTTATAATAAACAGATTAGGGAGCAAGAAATACTGTGCTGAGGGAGGAAAGGAGGATTTTCTTAAATTAAGGATTATTTTCAGTTTGTTCAAAGTTCATTTTTATTAAAAATGAATTTGAAGCAAAGTATCTAGATTTAAGGGGGAAAAAATAAAAAAAGTCAAAACCAGAGACCTCAGATTACAGTTTACATTTAGTTTTCACTACTTAGTTTTTTTATATTGTTACTTTTTGTATTGTATTCCCTGGAGTTGTAACACAAAGAGCAATTAATCCCTAGGGAGATATACATGTACCTCGCTTTTAAAGTATTATATACTATAGTGTTTTTGTGCTTATGGTACAGACTTCTCAATGTCAGAGCTGTTACTGGCATCTTATGTATTTTATTACGTGCAGAAAAGTACGAAGTACATTTTTAACATCTGAAGCTTAGACACACCACCACCACAGAAAACACTAATCAAGTACTCTTTACTGAGAACCGGCTCTTGTACTGGTAGTTAGAAACAGGGGCTTACAAAGCAGCTGGTGTTATCTTTTATTTCTTTGACCCCATGTAAATGGCCTCCTTAGGCCTCATTTCCAGCCTTTCCAAATGTCCTAAAACCACTGGCATAGTTTTGTTCTGCCCTTGAAACTGTTGGACTACGTATAGACTGAAGTTGTTATTAACAGATATTCCTGTTAGATTCTTCCATCATTTAACTTGCAAGTTTGCTGTGATCAGTCACTGTATTAGTCAGGGGGGGGGATTGCTGGTGGTTTTATTTTGCTTGTTTGTTACAGTGCTGTTGGAAACAAGTTTTAACCTTTTCTTCTGTAGAATGTTCTGCGTTAGGCATTACATGACATATTTGGGATTGCTTTGCATTTCAAAGAGGGAAAAAAACCAACTAGGAAGTATCATTGTTTCACAAGGTTTGGTGAACCAAGAGTGAACCAATTGCAAATGCAATTGATGAAAGCCAGGGAGTTGTGGACTTGGGGATAGGGAATATCTAATTTATTCATGGGTATAGTAGATGTACTTAGGCAGGATGTAGTGCCACTTAATAGGCCTGGTAGATGTTCATTGAAAGCTGGATCTCGGGACCACCATCAATTTGTGTCTACAGACTTACATCTCTAATTTTAGACTGGTGAAGCCAGGAAAGGATATTGTTTAGTATGAACCTATGACATTTGTTAATTAATCAGGCTTAAATTAAATTATTCTGATTTTGCACATTCATTCATTTAGAACTCTACTCCAGTCTTCACTAAACAGTTAAGGCAGCCCATTCAAGAGACTACTAAGCCAGAATATCTCTATGTTATAAAGTCTTTCAGTTTCATCCGTTTATTACTTATGTATACATTTGTATGTGTTTAGTTATGTACAATAAAAATATATTGTAGTGGATGGCATAATCTAATTGAAAATAAATTGCTCTTCCAGACAAGCTACAGAATATTTACTTGAGTATTCGGTGTTCCATTAAGAAATGCTATTCTGTACAGAAATGTTACTTAAATACTTTTCAGAAGCATGTTCTAGTTTGTGTCTACTTCATGTATTTTTTGGGAAGGGTGGCTGAAGTACCAGTGGTATGCTTCCCCATTTAATGCCTTTCATCAACCTCCTCCCTCCTGAAAGCTGAATGTACATGATACTGAATAGGAAATCCTCATCCTTAGAGGGCATTTAACTGGGAAACCAGCACAACTCTCCACAAGCTAAATTTTGGTGTTTTGTTTTTAAGCAAACAGCTCTGTGCTAGCGAGGAATGACAAGCACTGTCAAAAAGTTACTTGTTTCTTTGTTGACATTTTTACTAGTGTCAAGAAAAGGATTAGTATGAAACTAATTCTAGCCTCTTAGAATAGGTGTCAGCTTTCCCCTTAAGTGTCTTTTTTTCTCCGAGTTCTCACTGATATATTGGGGTTGGTGGCTGTTTAAACAGAAGGAAACTGTGCTTAATTCTTCGGACTTTTTCCTCCGTGAATGATGTGTTCTAAATACCTATTGTGGTTATCAAAATAAAACCACATCAGTTAATTATGGTCCGTGATTTTTGGATAAGAGAATTTTAAGGTAGGCATCTTCCTAAAATGTTTCTGAATATCTTTCCACGTATTGTCTTTCTGGGTCACATAGGTTATAGGCTTAACACAAAACTTTCTGTAAATCAGAAGATTGCATTTGGTGACTTGGGTTTCCAGAGGTCATGCTAGCACATTCCTGTAATTTTTGTTATAATACAAGTAATTTGTTATGTTTACTGAAAGAAAAAAAAAAAAAAAAAGAAAAAAAATTGGTTGTAGTGCAACTGAAGTTTATTTCCTAAGGACAGGGTTTGTGCTCAGTTTCAGTATCAGAAGAGTAAGGTATGTCATTAGAATATAGCTTTAATATTGCTGTTAGTTGTTAAGCTAGAAATCTTGTCAAACATTTTTATTTGTGCCCCTCTAGTGTGAAAAGACTTGGAACATAATAGAACTGCTGGAAGATCTTCAAGTGATTTCTCACGTTAAACATCTGCAAGAAGATATTTACACAATGAAAACGTCATCTATCAGCGTAATCAAAAAACAAGAAGAGCTGCAGAAGAATTTAACAACTCTCTTTCATGCCGTTTCGAGCGTTGAGCAGAATGCGGCTTCTGTGGCAAAAAACCTAACTTTGACCATTGTGACAGTAAAAACTGACATAAGGCGCATTTCAGGCCTGGTCTCGGATATGACTGCGTTGACAGATGCTTTGCAAACGCTAGAAGATAAAGTAGAAAAAGGTGAAAAGATGACAGTAAAAAATATAGGTGACGTGCTGAGCGGTAGCATAGACCGAAGTACAAAACTCCAGAGCTTGGCCTCCAGTAATGCAAGAAGAATTGAGCAAATTAAGGCAGCGTTATCAGACTTAAGGAGTGATTTTAACAGGCATTCGGATAGACTTTTGAATCTTGAAAGTGTCAGAGCAAGAGTTCTGAAGACAGTGACATTTGCAAATGATTTAAAACCCAAGATGTACAAGCTTAAAAAGGATTTTGCCATCTTGGAGCCGTTAATAAATGACGTAACGCTGAGAATAGGAAGATTAGTGGAGGAGGTATTGCGACGGGAGAAGGAAATGGCTTTACTGAATGAGAAATTGGCCCGTCTTACAAGAGTTCAGACTGAGGCCAAAGATATGAAAGATGAAATAACCAAGCTTTGAGACATGAACTGGGCACTGTGAAATGCCACCACCTAAAGAACAGTAGCGTTTGAGGAGCATTAACTCCATCACATGTAGTGCTAAGCAGAAAGACCATATTTAAAGGCTTCGTTTAGAAGCACGCCAAAAACTAACCAGAGATTTGTCCCCACAGAAAAAAGTCATACTGATTTCAATGGGCAAACAAAAAACATGTCTCTGTGTGCATATTTGTCTTTCTGAAGGATGACAGGTGCTATATTTAAGAAATTGCTTGTTTTATACAATAAAACAGTGTTAAAGCATAAAAATGTTGTTCTTACCTTTTAGAGTTTGCTTTCATGAAGCTCCACTCCATCATCTTTGTGGCTCTGTGCTGGACTCTTTCAAGCAGTTCCCTCTCCTTCTTGAACTGAGGGGCCCAGAACTGAACACGATATTCCAGATGAGGTCTCACTAAGGCAGAGTAGAGGGGGAGGAGAACCTCTCTAGACCTACCAACCACCCCCCTTCTAACAGACCCCAGGATGCCATTGGCCTTCTTGGCCACGAGGGCACATTGCTGGCTCATGGTCCTCCTGCTGTCCACCAGGACCCCCAAGTCCCTTTCCCCTGTGCTACTCTCTAACAAGTCAGTCCCCAACCTGTACTGGTACATGGGGTTGTTCTTGCCCAGATGCAAGACTCTACACTTGCTGTTTTTGTATTTCATTTGATTTCTCCCTGCCCAACTCTCCAGCCTGTCCAGGTCTCGCTGACTGGCAGCACAGCCTTCTGGTGTGTCAGCCACTCCTCCCAGTTTGGTGTCATCAGAGAACTTGCTGACAGTGCACTCTGTTCCCTCCCTACCTCCCCAATTTTCTTTTACCCCTTTCCAGTCCACCTGACACACTGCAAGGACAAAGCCTGTCAAGAGATGTTTCCCTAGAAATCATCCACAGGTAGTATTTACTAACCAGTGGCCTCTTGTTCCTTCACACAATTCTTAAGCCCCTGAAAATACCCAAATGGCATTTGAAGGAGACAGAAAAAGCAAAGAACATCCAGGATGCTCAGGCACGCTAAAGCATACATTGTATGTCTTACCTGAAGAGATATATATGTATGTATGTGCACATACATACGCTGTAAGAGTTTGGGGTTTACATAATAAATACATCTCATTTGTACAGTAAAGCCTGATACCGAGCCCACTAATCTCGAGTTTTGATGTTTTGCGTCCAAGCTCGTGTTAGTCCCACCTAGGAAAGCACTTGGCACAACAGACCAAAAGAGCACCGATACAGTGGTGTGAGAAAGCTGTCCTAAGCACCTTCCACCACGGCCCATATCATGCAATTAACCGGTGTCAGCGGATTAATTGCGTCATGGACTGTAGTCGTTTTGTTTTCAACGTTATGAATCCATCATTCCTGGTCAGTAGCCAGCATAAATCTGGAGAGGCAGAACTAGAGAACCAGCAGAGCAGTATCTGCACAACTGAAGTGGAAAAATATGCTGCCGCCACGCAGTTAATCAGGCAAGTCTCTAAAGCAAAGAGGACTTTCTGGATGAAAAGAGCACACTGTTCGGAGCAGTAACCAGAAAAGGAGCCAGGACAAACAACTGTTGATTTCATCTTCAGCCCCAAATGAATAATCTCCGAATCTTAGAACAAATCTAACAGTGAAAAGCCAACTGTACAGTCCCATTCATGGTCTCCATGGGAAGCTCAGTGTGCAAAAAAACGTTAGAAAGCCGTTAATGTCACTTTATCTATAGATGTATGCACACCACCCAGGATATATATAGATATACTATAGATGTATGCACACTTCCTTCCCAGGAAGCAGAGGTCCAAAGTTTTATGATCCTTTCAGAAACTTTGCTGCTACAAGCAAGACAGAAAAAGTTTAAGCCCCGAAGGTAATGTTTACTTGGAAAAGAAATATTAGAAATCTGGATTACACACCCACTCACTGCATCGTCCTCAGAAGTAAGGTGAGTGATCAGTAATTCTCCATTTGCCCTTCGAGCACATGCCTCCACTGCATTAAAAAAAACCCCAAAAAACAAACCAAACCTGAAGTTCTAGAATAGTTTTCTACTTACACTGGTCTAAGGACAGAGGCAAAGCTCTTTCTATAGCAGAAAAGATAAGGCAGGAGAGTGAGGTATCTTTCATAACTTTAAAGCAGACTGTTAACTCCTCACTTAGTTCATTTCTAGGGGCACTCAATGACACTATAATTTTATTCAGTGATTGAGAGATTTGTGTAAAAATGAAAATTAGAGCTAAGCTACTGAAAACATATCATCCCATGCAGCCCAACCTGTAGTGATACTCAGGACATCTCTGCTTTTAACTTAGTACACAGGTATAAAACCGACCAGTTATATTCTTGCCAACACAAGGTAAAAAAAACCCAAAAACCAACCAAACAAAAAACCACCCATCAAAACAAACAAACAAACCCCACAACCAAAACAAACAACTAGCAACAGCATTAAGTGATCAATGCTGAAAAATAACATTAGCAAAGTAATCCCAACACCTGAAAATCTGCTTTGACACCCGAGTATCAGCTCAGCCAAGAAGTTGCTGCTAGCAACGTTCTTCTGACGAGTTACAGAAACCAGACTCTGTAACAAGGCCACGTAGCTACAATGCTCAGCTATCCAAGGCACTCGTATTTACTATAAAAAAAAAAGCCGTATGTTTATTGTTTTCACTGTGAACTACATCGTTTCTAGGCAGAAATGTAAACGAATTACAACTCCTTGTATTATAACAGCCCGTTTTAAAATGATATGCAAACATTTCGGCAAGTATCAGAACGTCTGTAGTACAACCTGATACAAACACAGGGTGTGAATGCAGCTGTCATCCCAGATTCATATAAACAGTAAGCTTTAAAACCAGAATGCTGATAGGATGTTCTTCAGGATGTTTTCTCCTTCATAAAATCACACACACAAGTACCACATACAGAACCCATGGATTACAAAGCACTCTGGGGCTTAGCGACTGGTCTGATCCCAGTTCGTACTGGGGTGTTTCTTCTCAATACAGAACTTCCCTTGCAAAGAACGCCCAAGGCCATCAAAAGCACCACTGCTCCCCTACCCCCGTCCTCTCAACTGTCAGAAAACATACCACGCGTTACGCATAAAGCAGTTAGCAAGGACAGAGTTGACCTTTTAAACACACGGTCACGCTGCAGTTTTCCCACTGAAGCTTATTGAAAATACCAGGGGGTAACCCTCGAAGCAATAGCATTTGCTATGTTAAACCACCTCACCTTAAGCATTCGAAGGAGCCCATGGCTGAATGTTAATGGAGGCAGCACCCTTCTCCAGTTTTCCACTGAAATACAGCACTAGAAGTAGCACTATTTTCCCTTTCTCAGTTACACAAGAAAAGGACAACAGCCACCTGCCCCTTGCAGTCTTATTACAGATTTATCCTGATAAAGTTATCTGAGCATCTTTAGTGTTTCAGGGTCTACCCTCGAGCAACAAGAAAACGGTTTTAAGCCTCGTTACCACACAGACTTAAAACAGCTGCACAAAGGCGACCCAATTCTAGAGAAAAATCGCACATTTCGCTCCACACAGAATTACAAGAATCAGTCTTGAGAAATTTAGCTTTCCATCAGATAGCCTGACAATCAAACTACCTCACTGCATGAGCCAAGTTTGTGTCATTCTTCTGCCACCCGTACGCTTTGATGGAAGTGCTTCGCTTTCACAGGATTACAGGAACTAGAGATGTTTTCCAGCAAAGTCTCCCGAGGTAAAACACACCTTTAAAGAAACTATGGTATTGAATACACAAAAGTGACACAGTTTTTTTTTCTATCAAGTTGAACTACATACAGAAGTTAACTTTGAAAGTCAATTTAACATCAGTGGTCCCAAATGCGAGATCAAGTCAGTTAATGCTCTTTTCCAAGGAAGCTCTTAGGAGCATTTAACAAGTCATTAAGTAATTTGAAAGCTTCCCCTTCACAATGGGGCAAGAAAATGTATGGCACTTATATCACAAAATGTATTTAGTTCAACACCAAAGTATTTGTACAAGTGTTTTATTTAGACTTACAGAATTTGACTTTGCTCCATAATGCAGTTAGATACCAACCACTCTTAAGAATGTGTTTACTGCCAGCAAGAGAGCAGGTTTAAATTTTACCCCACATTTTGAAAGGCAGCAATTCCAAACAAGGCTCAGCTTGCTTGTTTAGCATAACCATCCAAAATCTTAGAAGCTGGAGGGGTTTCCCAAGAGGTCAGAAGAACAGTACTATGTAAAATGGTAGCGTGAACATCAGACTCCGGTACGAGGCAGTGGTCAGATTCACTCCTCTAGTGGCACCTCCTCTAATTTTTAACACTGAATGACATAAGAGGAAGGAGCAGTACAACAGATGTGAATGCCAAGCTAAGTTCAGTAACCAGCTCACATGCTGAAATGCAGCATATCCCAACAGTTTTGCACAAAAGACACTTAAGCTCCAGCTCTACAAAGCGAACAAAGTAGTACTGGATATGGTGAACCCTTTGTATACTATTAGGCATTTTCAGGATTTTTCTCAGTGTTGTTATCAACTGTGGGTCCTTGAACAGGTAAAAGGCAGAAGGCAGCACGCTTGTCTTTCTGTAAAAGGCTGGAAGAAACAAATTCATTGCCATCACAAAACATTGGAGTGACCGAGTCCTCTCCTCTTACATGCCTAGCAGCCTAGATTTTTTCACATCAAGGAAGATCCAAAAAACACTGGTATGGCTTCTTGTGATGGAAAAGTGCATGGTTCAACCCAAATCCAGCATTAGTTAAACTAATTCAGATTATCAGTTATTGTTGGGTTTTTTTTTAAATATAAAATTATCAAACTACAGGAATACCAAGCCATTTTTATTTTACTGTAAAGCTGTGGTGAGCTTTTAGTGGCCAGACACCTTTGAGAATCTTTATTAACATCAGCTTTGCTCTTGTTAAGGTAGCAGCTACTGTTTAATTCCATAGTACAAACAAAAGAACTGGGTTCTTTGATGCGGTTCAAAGCCAGCAGAAGCAGAAATGAGTCAAGTAACCACAAGTTAGTTATGTTGGGATGACCACCCCAAAGCAGAAACAGCTCTGTTATGTACAAGGTTCATTTTATCTCTATGGAGAACACAGATACTATGACCAGGATGCCCTATCACGCTGCAGTCTTGTCTCAACCATTCAGGAGTTCAGCTGTTGTACAGTAACAGCTTGTTATAGGCAAATAAAAACAGTGGACTCAAAGTGCACAGAACTGCAGTTACTTTCTGCAAGTACAGGTTCTTGGCACTTCCCTGGAAACAATCGAAGCCTGTTTTTGTTACAACTGTTTCACAATTCTCTAGTTCCTAAAATGCAAAATAGGCATAGTTTATTTTTTTTTTTAGGGGGGTGGCAGGGGAGTATTTGAGGTATTTGCTGCTATGATATGAAGCTTACATATGCAATAGTAAACAGACACTAAGCACTCTGTTTCTCATTTATTTCAGGCAATGACAGTGGTAGAATTTAAACCCTCACGTGGGATGAGGGCACAGCGAATAATGACATCAATATAGAGTTTGTTTTCTACATAGTCAAATATATAAAAGTTTCATGAAACTCATCATTGGGACAGCCAGCATAGTAAGTCCATGAGTTGTCTATTCAGTTAGACCAAGCTTCTTCTTCAGAGATTCTGGCATTTCAGGTGGAGGTGGACGTGGAAGTCTGAAATAAACCTTCACAGAATCATAGATGAACCACTGTAGTGCAGTCAGGGTACCAATCATAATGATACGAGCAAACAGACCTTTCCATACACCTGTAGAGCAAAACAAAGCATGAGTAGCCTAAGAAGCCAGGAAAAAAAAATAAAAAATCAAAAACTCCTCCCCAAAAGACCACAAACACTTAATCCAAAACACATGACAGTAGAGGTGTACCTTTGAATCCAAGCCTCACAAGAACCTGTGAAGCAGAACTGCCCTTTTCTTTGTTCAACACGGATACCACGGAGTCAGCGGGATGGGAAACAATTGCACAGAACACACCAGCTGAAAGAATAATTGGACATTAGTTCTGTGGTGTTTTACCTGTACCATTACTGCATGCATTCAGTACAAACAACTGAAATCACACCTTCTACTGAAGGTCAAGCCTCTCAGTACCTTAAAAGGACAGCAGGTACGTATTTATAATGGGATGTAAATATTAGAACACACATTGGTTCTGCTCTTGCAGCACCTCTACTACTAAAACAAAACACTTTCTTAATCTTTGAATACTGAAAATCCCCCTTTCATCCAGATCTGTCTCCCCTTTCTTCAGCCTTCCCCAGCGTAACAAAGACGCAAGTTTTTTTATTTCAATCAGCTGCAATTTCTAAACTTGGACATTAACATTGGTAATAGAGAGGAACAATTAAGAATATTGTGCTACTGCAGACCCATTTTCCACTTACGGGTTGAATATAGTTTTTTCCCCTGAACGTTTTAAAATTACAAGGAAATTCTCCCATTCTTACTACACCTATTTAATATTTTGAAAAGGGAAAGGCTTCTAGAGTTGTGGCAGTCCATTAATGAAGTGTAGGACTGGAAGGTTCCTTACCAATATAGCCTGCGATAAATGTGACTACCAGCTGTTCTCCTTTTGTACATTCACTTCGTGGCTTGGGAACGACGTACTTGTAGAGAGCTTCAACGGTACGCTCAAAGCAGGCAAATTTCATCATTGTGTACGGAATCTGTCTCATCCATAGAGGAGCAACACCTTTGTAAAAACTTAACCAGAGTAGAGACAAAATCAGCTTCATTTTCTCCAGTATTTAAGGTACAGTCCTGACTTGAAAAAAAATCAGGTAGCTTATTGTTGCTATTGAGAATACAACTTCTAAATACCGACGCTGTAAGGGTTAAGCATCTCAATACCTACAGAACAGAAATTCTAAGTTTTACTAGTTCCCAAGTACTAAGTTAACACAAACTAGAATTTACCTGATCCCAGTGCTGCCCAGCTGGTTTTGTAGTCACTATTCAGATTACAAAGCGTTGCAGTAAAGCAGCACTGACACTACAAGTGAAGTAAGGCTCATGTCCGCATACCAGCCAAGTCCCGATAGTGATAAATGACTTGTGTATTTACAGCCACTTCTATCAGAACAGAAAGCTAACATGCAGTTACATTCCTCTTACATGCCAATGACTCAAGCATCTTTGACCGTACAACCAAAAAGTTGCTGAGTATCTCTGCCTGGAACTGCCAGAAACTGAAGTTACCCAACAGAACTCAGCACAAAGATACTCACAAAGATGGATCTAAGGAGCATGTGGAATTAACATCCAGTTCAGCACACACTCCCTGAAGTATGCCGTTATCTTGAAATACAAAGACCAAGGCGTATAAGCTAAAGCCACGATTAATTTCAGCGCTAGGTAAAAAAAACCTCAACGTCAGGAACCCGAATAAAAATACCAACTAAAACCAGGAGATACTTACGCCCAGATGCCTTCTTCTCCAAACATCTTCGGTACAGCCTGCCGCAGAGTGTTAGCGTACCCGGGCTGCGTCTGAATACGAACTTTAGCAGCTTCCATTGGAGCCAGAGCAATGTCAGCAAAAAACTCCGCGCTGGCAGAGGCGGCTAAATACAGCGAAGTGCGCCACAAATACGCGTTTTCCTAAGGGGAATCAAACCAAAAAAAACTTCATTAACGAACCACGCTTCTGGGATTACTCTCTAATACTGTTATGCTACAGATATACAGCTTCATGTAAACCGCTAGAAGCTTACCTCTCCCAGCATGTTGCCATATAGGATTTTGAAAACCTCATAGAAACCGAATTTACAAAGCCCCTGCATGGAATAGCCGATAAAGGTGGGAGCCCATCCTTTAGCCAAGCCACGAACACCATCTTCATTGATTGTCACGGAAAATCCATTGAAGATGCTCTTGTATTTTTGTGGATCAACCTAAACAGAATAGACAGTTAACTGCTTGACAGAGCTTACTATTTCCCCTCCTCACACCCTCATCCAGAATAGAGCATTGTTCAACGGCTCCTACAGCTGGCTTCCTGAGGTTCCCTGGACAGACACAATGTACTCACAAGGTTACCCTCATGTACCCGTAACTGTTACTTGATAGTCTCAAACCCCACTATGTTCCTCAGTACTCAAGTACCACCAAACTGTCTGAATTTTGCATTACGTATATTCTTCAAATCAACAACACGACTTTCTGTGTCAAAATCACTATTCTACCAGTGAGCAGTGTAGTGGTGTAATTACATCTAGATCAGATTATTTAAAATTTCAACAACTTCTGTCAGCAATTTCATCCACCCTACATAGCACACCTATGTACACTCAAGTGTCACCACAAACCAAGCCTGATGATTCACGTGATCCTTAGCCAGAAAAGGTTATTTGCCTACTGTTAGCTTGATCCTTCCACGGTCAGACTAAGACAGATGAAGCAAAGCAGATCAAATACTACAGGTGACCTTCTGCATTTGTACTTTTGACTTCACAGTAAAAGCTACATAAAAATTATTCTCTGCACACAAAACTTGGGAGTGCAATGTCATTAATAATTTAAAAAAAAAAAAAAAAGACCAACTGGAATAGTTTTTTGCATGTGAAAGGGAACCATTTAACAGAAATTCTTAGGCAGTCATTCTGACAAACTTTAAGTCAATCACACTGTTATTTTTCAGATTTGACATCCAACATTTTCTCTGAAAATAATGAGGATCTCAAATTAGAAGTTAACCAAAGCTTTTAGAAAGAACTATGGGACATGCATGCCAACGCATGCACGGGACTGATACTTTGTCTTGCAGTCTGGTAACAACCTATTTGAGAACTAGTTCACTTAAACATGTCAATTTTTAAAGATTCAAAATTACAGAAAATTTGCTATCTAATTGGGCACTATAAAAATGAGACTATGTTAATGTCAGAACCATGCTTAATTATAATCTATGTGAAATGTGACCTCTTCTTAAAAAGATACAAGAGGGCAGGCAAAGAGCTTCTTCCTGGAGAATCTAGGAAGGATTAGTAACATGCTCTGTTCTGTAATGGATCTGTAAAGAGACAAATGCTGCCAGGTTTTACAAGGTCACACCTGGAACCCACAAGGAACCCTCCTCTAAATGCTGGAGAAGGAAGGGGAAGTATCACTGCCCTTACCAGGTAAGAAGCCCAGGACTGGTAGCCCAAGCTGAGCATACCTATCAAGCAGTTGAAGCCTGGGAAGTACGAGGCCTTGCACCCCACTGTCTGTGCAGCACTCTATAGCCCTCAGGCCTTCTGCCCATTAACCCAATTTGTAGTCAGATTAAGAACTGTTTGAAATGCTATATCCTCTCCACCCATGATTAATCTCCTCCTCCTCAGGAAACCAAACCTTAGGCACGGGTAAAGCTACTGATCTTAAGTCTGTAACAATGGAAGACTTCACTTAAGCTATGCAGTCAGAAATAAAACAGATACTCAGCTCCAGCTGTTCTCCACTGGTAGAAACAGGGAATTCCTACATTAGCCTGGTCTCAAAGCAAATTCTGTAAAAAGCAGCATGTTGCCCATATCTGATGCACCCTGTGTTTGCCCAATGCGTTACCAAATTGTTTGAGACCAGAATTTCAGGTGATCCCAAGTATGTGAAAAAGCCTCTCGATATTATAAAGAATGCTAAATAATGGTGTTCCAGAAGAATATAATTTTAAAGAATATCACAGACAGTACTCCTAGTTCGACTAGAAGGTCTGACTACATTGTAGTCCCCTCCCAACTTCAAGAATTCTATCATTACAAAATTGCCACTCTTATAATCAAGGTCAGCCTATGCAACAGGGAAGTCATTAACTACTGTATTTCATGAAATTTAGAACTGTGCTTTAATTTGCTTCATTCTTGGGGCAGATTTGCCTGAATAAACCAATTAGTATGCTTTTATCCATGGCTGCTCACTAGATGATTTTAATGTGGAAGCTGGCATCGCAAATTAAGTGCAATGTGACAATGTTCCTTTCGGTTCGATTAAGAACCACTTCAAGGAAACTAGCAACAAGCACTTAAAATACCATTTCAGGTTTTTCCTCATTCTATTCAAAGTGGCATCATTAGGAAGTACCCAGCCCATAAGCCATGCATTGATATCCACAATGTTAATGGCTCAAATTACACATGCATGTCCCTCCACACTAAAACCCCTAGATCTTCAAAACACCAAAGACACTATTTCCTTTCTCCAGGAGCACATAAATAGTGCTTGATAGCCTATCAGCCAGCAAACAGTAACATTGTAGTGGGTGCCTATTGGCAAATACAGTCAAATGTGCCCTGAATGTAGTCAAAAGTAATTCATTCACATTATCCCAACTGCCTGTGCTTCTCTTGGAAGTGGCATTTTGTTAGTCTCACATCACTAGACTTAATAAAGCAGCATTCTAGTTTACTCACTTCCTGCCACCCAGAAAAGACTGCATCCCTACTGCAAACTCTTAAGATGCTGGCTACATAGGAAAAAGTTTAAGAAATGTTTAAGTTAATACAAACCTGCATACGACATTTCACTAAATCCAGAGGTACAACAGCAGTGTGTGTCAGGCCACAACTTAGGACCCCACCAACGCCACAGAGAGCATAAAACTTGAGCGAGCCATATTCACAACTGTATTCTGCAGCAAAAAAATAAAGACACACCATGCTTTTACATAAACTCCATGCACTGCTGGACAGGGATGTCCGGGGGGTAGTTTATGCCTCCAATTCATTAGTAGATTAAATATACCACACTAAACATGCTTTGTCAATGTCACGACATACCAACATGCAGAACAAACCTGCATTCTGCATTTAACCAGGTCTAGAGGAACCAGTGCTGTATGTGTTGTTCCACAGCTAATAATCCCACCAAGGCCACAAAGCATAAAGAATCTGCCTGAGCCATATGCACAGCTGTATTCTATTTAATTGAAAAAAAATACATATATATGATCAATCATAAATAGTATTAAAGATCAGAAAAGAAGCAAAATTGACCAAGTGTTACCTTCTCAGAAGTATTATGCTGAAATAATCTCCCATGTTATATTATTTAACAGTAATGTTATACTAAAAAATACTTCCCTCACATTAATTTAACACCTTTTGCACTGACAAGATTTGATTAGATAAGCCTTCCAAATTGAGCTTGTTCCTTTAAAAAAAAAGCAATGGAAGAAACAGTTAAGTTTTAGCTCATAGCACTCTGAAACCACAGAAATTAACTCCTGAAGTTGCTAGTAGAAATTGTGACTCAAAGTTGAAATGTCCAACAATTTCTTATAAAGAATTCAGCAGTAAGCGTTTCTCTAATATCCTAGAAGCAAATTTTTTTTAGTTAAATATTATGTGACAGTGCAACTTCTGTATTTAAGCAGAGATCACAGAGGTCTAAGAAATCAGTGACTTTATGCAGATATATTTTCATGTATTTTTCAGGTTCTTTACACAGATTTTTTTTCTTTCAAATACAGAATCTCAAATTCATACAGCTTCTGTTTAATGATACTGCAAAACGTTATTAAATTAATCACACTCAATGCTCACAAGCAAGGTTCATTCAAGACTCTTTCAGATAAGATTTAATCAAGGGATACTTCATTTGCAGTATTCCATACAATACTGTGTAGAAAACCATTCCGTCTTAAAAGAACAAGTTGTTAATTTTCACAAACTCCAGCAGAACAAAGTTACTGGAGCTGCAAAACAAGAATTGGCTTCCCTCTTCCATTTTTTGAGGCTACAGAGGGTGTGCAACCAGAAAACACTCAAGTTGACAAGTAACCACACAAAATAAGCACGAAGTAGCAGCACAGTTCTACTCCTCTGCTTAGCATTTTAAATACATAAAAGAAAAACTAACACAGTGAATAAACAATAGAAAACAATACCCTGTGTAGAAAATATTCCCCAGAGTAAAAAGGGATAATCTAGGTTCTTTTGCTATTAGATCTAGTGGTGTTACTGCAATATAACCAAACAGACATTAAAGTGTTACACCAACTTAGTAAGAACTATCTCCAGAGAAACACTAATTAAAATCGAAAGACAGCAAAAACATTCAGAGCTTCTTTGCCCTGCCTTTTTCCTTCTGAAATAAATCCCTTTATGAACATCAATTAAAAAAATTAATAAAATCACAATAGCATTTAATAGCATCAACAGAGCACCAGTTAACACTAGCAGGCTTATCCAGCCAATAATTTGGCTATTCTAAGTGAACTTCTTTCCCAAAATGTTCCAGATTTTACATTACATTTTACATTCACATTTCTCACCTTCAAAATTAATCACCAAGACAGTAAAAACATAATTTCTTTTTTATTCTGAAACAGCAAATATCAAACTACAGACACCGTGGTAAGCCTAAACTTCAAGAAATCAGTTAACAGAATAATGCATAACCTATAGGAGTTTCTTTTAATTGTGATACTGCTCGAACCTGTAAATATGCTTGCCTGGAACTTAAAATGTACCTCCAAAATAGCTTGGTTATGCTAACAGATTTGCAGGCAGCAGTAGTCTTCTGTTTACAATTTGCAGAATAACTGGTTAAACACAAACAAGGCTTTCTATGCAGATATAGATCTAGAGCCTGATCTCTGATTACATTACAGGGCAACTCTGTCTAGCTCCATCCTTGGCCTACAGCACAGCAGTAGTTACCATGCCGTACAGATACCCAAAGTGTTTGTTCACATTCCTGTTTTCACTCCAGTTCATGTCAGAAACCATACAGCTCAAGCGACAGAGACAGCCATTTGCAGAAGGCACGGTGAATTACAGCTTTATAGACCTGCTTTATTACAATGCTATTCAGACTGACCTGTCAGCCAGGTGTTCAAAACCAGTAACTAAGAAAAGCAAGTATCAATTAGGCTTCAGCTCTTTACAGGTACCTAAGTTCACAGTGATACAGAAGTATTAGGAAAAAAAGCCATAGCAGATCCCAGACTTTCTGTTTGAGGAGTCAAAATTCCCAGAAACTGTTACCTGAGAAGAGAATTAGCTAAACACATAGTCCAGAGGGCAAGAAAGTTATTCTAACACAGCTACATACTGACTTCAGACAAACACCCTGAAGCTACTCAAATAGAGTTTTATACACAATTTAAAAAAAAAAAAAAAGTCTACTCTGTAACTATGTAACATTATTTCATTTCTCTGCTTCTGATCTGACAGGTTAACAAGGACAAATTCCAAACAGCTGATCATAAAACACTCCGTCCCTGGGCTGTGTTATGGTTGATGCCCTGACCTCAACTCAAAAGGTCTTGTGGTTTGTACTGACTTTGTGTGACCTTGCTTAAGCTCTGATATCTTCTGCTACGTGTTCCTCTCCTATCCCAAAGGCCAGAGAACAACCAGCATGTCAAATAATGAACACAGCAGAAAAGACTATAAAGACTAATGAACTCCAGTCCCCTTTGACCACATCTGCCTACAAACAGGATGAAGATTAAGCACAACACTTCCAAGAAATAAGTGCACCTACTGAATATGTTTAGCATACCGAAAAGCTATTTAAGGCTTGAGTTAGCTAGCAACAAGTTTATTACACTGAAACCCAGAAGTACTTTCTTGAAAAGTTAATAAAAATCAACATCAAGTTCAGCCCCTCTTTCATGTCCACTACATGAACATTCATACAAGAGCACTAACATACTTCAGTCATCATAGTAGTTCACAAAAGGCATCTTCTTGAAAGCACTTCATACTACTACTATTTTTATTTTTTTTTTTTAAATAAAGGCAGAGGGATGCTTTTAAGTTAGTAATAGCTTAGAAGAATCATGGGTATCATCAAGGTCTGACCTTTGGAAATTTCAAAAGTCATCAAAAAAATATACAGGAAGCACTTGCTAAAATACTTGACTGCATCGTAGACAGCAGACCTATCTGGTGTATGCCCCACAACTACAAATGAGAACGGAAGGAAAAAAGCCAAACAAAACAGCTGCAGGCACCTTTCATGTATTGGGGTGTTCAGATGGCCAGCTGTGAATTAACAGAGGAAAAAAAAAAAAGAGGAAAGAAAAGAAGGATGGGAAAGATGATCTTTCTTCTGTGGAGAAAAGCAGCATACGAATCTGCATGGATTTGAAAGAAGTACAGGCCTACAGCCTCAGGCCCCGAGGCTGCAGGGCCCAGCAGAGACGGGAAAAAAAACCCTTTCATACCGCAAAACAGACTACAGAGCAGGTTCTCTATCGACACTCTGGACAAGACCCCCCCCCCCCCCCCCCCCGCCTCCACCCCCCCCTTTTCGCCTCCCCGCACTCCTTCCCCCTCTCTTACCCCCCCCCCCAGCCGCGCCCGCCCCCCCGCCCGCCCCCGCCCCC
>WTSP01006590.1:0-11978 GCA_025331215.1 Actenoides lindsayi | reverse complement strand
GGCTGGGGCGAGCAGGGGACGAAGCAGGGGAGGGGGGGAAGGGGGGCCGTGGTGGCGTTTAACCCACTCCTGGAAAATGCCCGCGGGAGCTGTCCCGAGGGGGTGTAAATCCGGAGGGACTCCGAGGAGTAGGGTACACGATCTCCCCTTTTCCTGCTGCAAAGCCCCCCCCCAGAGAGGGGCCAGAAGGGGTCAGGTCTTGCTCTCCAGCACAAAGATGAGGTCTCTACGTCCCCTCTCTGGTGCCTTGCCGGATTTACGCTGACGGGTAAAGCCACTTTGCACCCCCTGTTCTGTATTTGTGCTGCGAGGCCAAGCCCCTTTGCACCCCAACACCCTTGCCCCAGGGCTGGGCAGCCTGTGCCCCCTGCCTCCATGTCGGTACCAAGGAACCCTGCAGCAGTTTCGCCCCAAGGGTGCTACAGAATGGGAGGGGAGAACGGGAGGGGACAGGGCTGGAGAGCGGGTCACAAAGCTCTTTTTCCCCCCAGGCTGTGCCACTGAACCCAGGACCCATCCTGCCAGCACCAAGTACCCACGTCAGCCAGCCCCGGCATCGCGCTGCTAAAAGAGAGCGGTGCCCGAGCCCCGGCATGTGCTGCTGGACTATGCCATGTCCCTTCCCAGCTGGTGGGCAGCCCCGGCCCCGTGAGGACACGGCCAGCCCCGAGCCAGACACCGGGACGCTGGGGTGGCCAGCACCGCCATGGCCCAGGGCTGGGACGCAACGCTGTCGGGGATGACGACGGGCAGCCGGTCACAGAGCTCCAGCAGCGAGGCCAGCCTGGCTCCCCGCTGCCTCCTCAGCAAGCAGAGCCGCCTGCTCAACGGGGTCACCCGGGGCAGCCGTGCTGCCTCCCCCATGGGCCGCGTCATCCTCATCAACACCCCCATTGAAGGTGCGTGGGGTGCCTTCCCAGCCCTCTGCCCCACCATGTGGCCAAGGGGGCCTGTACACCTGGGTTCCCTGAGTTTGGAGGCAGGGAGAGTTGTCCTGACACTGGGGACATCCCCAGCAAGAGAGACACCTCCAGGCCATTGCTCACACCCAGCCTGGGTGACATGTCCTGTCCCCCTTCCCCACAGCCAGCAGCAATGAGAGCGATATCATCAATGCCATCACGGTGGAGAAGAGCATGGACGGCAAGCTGGGCTTCAGCGTCCGTGGCGGCTCTGAACACGGGCTGGGCATCTTTGTCAGCAAAGTGGAGGAGGGCAGTGCTGCCGGTAAGTGGGACAGGGCAAGGGAGACCAGTGGGGACAGGCACGTGTGAGCAATATTCTCTTAGGGAGCTCCCAGTGACACAGCACCACAGCAACGATGCCACCCTTCATGGTAGCAAGCCACCATTTGCTCCCTTCTGCCTCTGGCCATGGCATCGTCAGGCTTCCCCTGGAAAATGGCAGGGGACAGGAGTGGAGAGCCCTTGTGCCAATGGCTCTGAGCTCCAGCCCCAAGCTACAGCAAGGCGACAAGCCCCATATGCCTGCCGCGGTCTCAGTGTGATTAACAGGCATCCCTGCCTCTGTTCCCGTGGGGTTTGGATGTGGCTGGGGACATATTTAGGGAGGGCACTCCAAACAAGGGTACTGGTGCCAGGTCAGGTGCCCAGCTGAGCTGTGTGCCTCTCGCAGAGCAGGCTGGCCTGTGTGTTGGTGACAAGATCACAGAGGTGAACAGCGTGAGCCTGGAGAACATCACCATGAGCAGTGCCGTCAAGGTCCTCACTGGCAACAACCGCCTCCGCATGGTGGTCCGGCGGATGGGCCGTGTGCCAGGCATCAAGTTCTCCAAGGAGAAGACGGCATGGTGAGCAGGGCATCCCCCATGCTTGCACCCCAAAGCCCAACTTTGTGGAGGACATGGTGGGAAGGCTTGGTGGGGAATGCTGGGGGACAGGGAGGATCGCAGAGGTGGGAGATCCCCAGGGTGGATGGGCATTGGAGGTCTCTGACAAAGGTTGGGAGAAGCACAGGATGGGATAGGAAGATCTGAAGCAGGATAGGAAGATCTGGAGCAGGCAGGGTGGGTGCACGGCCCATCCTTAACATCCCTCATTCCCATCACTCTCCTCCATTGTGTGACACCAATGGCCCCAGTCCTGTTGGAGGATGAGAGCTGGACCCCTGAGCCTGCCCCTCAGTACTGTGCCCATGCTCTAGGGTGGATGTGGTGAACAGGCGCTTAGTGGTGGAGAAAAGTGGCTCAACACCATCGGAGAGTGGCTCTGAGGACGGACTGCGGCGCATCGTTCACCTCTACACCACCTCTGATGACTACTGCCTGGGCTTCAACATCCGCGGCGGCAGGGAGTTTGGCCTTGGCATCTACGTCTCCAAGTATGGCTGCCTCGGGGGTCACGAGGGAACTGCAGCACCCCAATCCCTGCTATGGTCATGCTGGGGCCAAGCACCCCCTCCCTGGCTGAGCCCCCCACTCTCATAATACCGTGGGCATCACCATCATGGGTGCTGGGGCATGGGGCGGCCCAGGTGGATGTGTGGGGCAACAGTGCTCTGGCAAGGGCTTGGCCTCATCCTGGCCCTCCTCTGCTGCTGCCCTAGGGTGGACCCTGGTGGGCTGGCGGAGCAGAACGGCATTCGGGTGGGAGACCAAGTCCTTGCAGCCAATGGAGTCAAGTTTGAAGACATAAGCCATAGCAAGGCAGTGGAGGTGCTCAAGGGGCAGACCCACATCATGCTCACCATCAAGGTAGGTGTGCCTGGCCCGGCGGGACCCCCAGGCAAGGCGGGATGTCGGCAAGTTCCCGCGTTGGCACTGCCCCAGCTGGGCCTGGTGCCTGTGGGACTGGTGCAGCTGCAGGCTGGTTGGGTTTCAGGCGGGTGGGAGGGGGGGGGGGGGAATGCATTATTCATGACTGGCACCGGATCGGGTTCGCTCAAGGCGGCCAGTGTGCACTGACCCCCTTGTCCTCTCCCCCTGTGCCTAGGAGACGGGACGGTTCCCTGCCTACAAGGAGATGGTGGCCGAGTACTGCTGGCTCAGTCGCTGTAAGGGCAGTGCCATGGGTTCTGGCAGGGACACCAGGCTGGGGTGTAGTGGGGGGGCTGGGATCCCCATGCAAGCAACATCTGACCACCATGGGGAGGGAAAAGGTCCACATGCTGTGGGGTCCCATGTCCTTGAAAGGGGGTGTGAAGCTCCCTGTGCCATGGTTAGCATCCCCACTGTCCTTGTAGGCTTACACTTGTTCCCTATCCTTAGAGGAGACATGAAGAGCTCCGTGCTGTGGCCAGCAGCCCTGTGACCGTGCAGGGTCCTACATGTCCCCATCCTTGGAGGGAACATGAAGACCCCTATGCAATGGTCATCAGCCCGCTAGTCCCCTCAACCTTGTGGGGCCCCACATGTCCCTTGTAGGGGGACACAGAGCTCCCTATGTGACTACCAGCAGCCCTGCCGTCACCGTCACCCTACATGTACCCTGTCCTCAGAGGAGATGTGGACCTCCCTGTGGCCTCACAGTGTGTCACTCTGTGTCCCCACTCTGCCTTTGCAGTGACCAACGGGCAGCTGCAGCAGCTGTCTCAGGCCTCAGAGACCAGCTCCTCCATCTCCTCCTACTCCTCGGGGCCAGCACCGGGGGCAGTGAACGGGCTGGGGACAGCCACCCCGGGGCCCCCAGCCCGCACTGTGGATGTGGCCATCTCCACAGAGGATGGACCACGGCGGGGCTGGGCACGGGAGCGAGCTGAGCGGGCCATGCAGACTGAGCCAGCTGCTGAGGGGCTGCCAGAGACGCGGCGCATGGTACGGCCCCCTGAGCTGCTGCGGGACACGGCCATTCGGGGCCAGGGCACTCGCGAGCCCCCCAGCACCCACCCGCGACGGACCTTTGCCCACTCACCCAAGACGGCCCTGCTGCTGGCACTGAGCCGGCCCCGGCAGCCTATCACACGCTCCCAGAGTGACCTCACTGTCGCTGGTAAGCACTGGGGCATGGCCCCACGCATGGGGCTCACCTCTGGCTGGGGTCTTCCTCCAACCCTGCACCCCCAGCCCTGGGAGTCCCACAGCTCAGCCCCTGCCCTTTGTGGAGGCTGTCCTCCACTTGAGCATCCTACAGCCCCTGACCCACATGGATACCTGATCCCTGCTCCAGGGTTTCCTATCGACAAGTCCCTGGCCCCTACCCTGGCACCCTATAGCCCCCAGCCCATGTGGACCCTTGGCCACCAGCCCTGGGTATCATATAGCCTTGCGTAGCCCTAGCCCTGAGGCTTGCTGGACAACCCAAAGCCCAGCCCCATGGCCTCTGAAGACCCCCTGCAACCCACAGCAGGACTCATCCATTCAGCACCCCCCCCAGTAGCCACTCCAACCCCCCAAGTTCCCTGCCCTTTTTGGGGGCATCCCCATGTCTCTCCAACCCTCCTGCTTTCTGTCCCCAGAAAAGCGGAAGAAGGAGAAGCCAGAGGGACAAGGGACACGGGGGGCCTCCCCAGGGATGCACCGCTCCAAGACCTTGGTCAACCTCTTCTTCAAGGGGGGTCGTGCCACCAGCCAGAGCTGGGTGCCTCCCAGCCAGGAGCCCCCCACCACCGACCGCCGGGCACGCGCCAAGTCCCCAGGGCGCTCTGATGGGGATAGAGGTACCAGGCTGGGGGACAGGGTGGAGAGGGACTCAACTTGGGATTGGTCCCCCCTTCTGTGGGTACCATGGTCTCATTGTGGCATCCCTGGCGTGGAGGGGGCCACAGGGAGGGGGTCCCCAGGCATGCAATTTTGGCACTGGGCAACGATGCCACTGCCCCCACCCTCGAGCACTCACCCCTCTCCGTCTCCCTTGCAGTAGGCGCTGTGCAGAAGTTTGTCATCCGGAGCCTGAGGCGGGGTAACAGGAGTGCCTGTGTGCCTGGGGGGTGGGGGGCTGGGGGGGCAGGCTCTGCATGTGCCTGGCCCCACGCTGCACGCGTCCATTTGACTCTGGCGTGGAGCAAGCCGTTGGGGTGGGGGACGTGAGGGAGTGTTTGGTGTGCCCTGGGTAGTCCCTGCCTCGCTGGCCACCCCTCCTTGCTGTGCCCCTCCAGAGAAGAGCCAGCGTGCCAGCATTCTGGGCATCGCCGCCCTGCAGCCCAATGGCAGCGACCCCGAGGCCCGGTTCCCGCACATCCAGGACACCGCCGCACGCCTCCTCAGCCCCGACGAGGTGACGGCCGTGCTCCGCCACTGCTCCCGGGTACGGCACTGTGGTCAGAGTGCAGGGCACGGGCAGGGCAGTACCAGCACCCAAGGCTAATCCCTCCTGCATCCTGGGGGGGCACCACGATCAGCGCTGTGTGCCCATGTTAAGCTCCAGGAGGTAAACTGAGGCACGGGGGTGGCACCCATTCGCTGACAGACCTCTTGCACCCACAGTACCTGCATGAGGGCAGCGTGGAGGATTTGGTGCGGCCGCTGCTGGCCATCCTGGACCGGCCCGAGAAGGTCCTGCTGCTGCGGGATGTGAGGCAAGTGGTGCTGGGGGTTATCCCAGTACTGCCCAGTTGGGTGGGATGGACCCAAAGCCTCACCTAGGCTCTTCAGCTCTGATCACATTCCATCCCAGAGACTGCTACAACCTGTCCCCCCACCTTTACCCTGACAGGAGCGTGGTGGCTCCCACAGACCTGGGTCGGTTTGATAGCATGGTGATGCCCCTGGAGCTGGAAGCCTTCGATGCCCTGAAGAGCCGCTCAGGTAGAGCCTGGCCCCCCAGGGACCTTGGCATGGAGGGATAGCGGGCAGTGGTGGACAGCTCAGGGAAGTGCCTGACTGGTGCTTCTCCCTGACTGCAGTGCGCTCTCCTGCCCTCCGCCCAGCCCACCATGACATCCCCCCTAAGAGACACCTCATCACACCAGTGCCTGGTGAGTGCTACCCCACAGGGTCTGCCAGGCTGCCCGTGGTGGGGGATGCAGGGTGGAGAGGCTACAGGGGCATGTTGGGAGAAAAAAGGAGCTGCAATGTCTGAGTGCCAGGCATCCTGAGGGAGAGGGCATCTGATGCCCCTAGGTGTTGGGAGGTCCTACTGTAGCAGTATCTGTGGATCCTGGGTGCCAAGGGGTCTTGGGGAGTAGGATCTGGAGTCTGTGGAGAAAGCTGGGATGCCTGTGCGGCCTCTGAGTGTCAGAGATCCTAGAATGGGGAGCTGGCGTGTGTGAATGTCCCTGAAGGGGAGGATCTGGGGCCCTTGGCACCAAGAGGGTCCCTAGGTGGCAGAGATCTTATGTCTGTGGGGTCCCAGAGGGATCCCTGGGTGGCTGGGCATCCCAGGGAGTGGGGCTGTGTGGTTTGGGTGAGATCCCTGAACCCCTCTCGTTGCAGACTATCGAGGTGGGTTCCTGCTGAAGCCGGCAGGGACCCCAGAGCCGGAGGAAGCCGCGGGGCTGCAGGCAAGCCCAGCCCAGCTGCGGGCCTCCCCCAGCCCCCGACGACTTCATCCCCGCACCTACACCCCACTCCCTGACGTGCCAGTGGATGCCTATGCCTGCACCAGCCACCCCCCGCCTGCCACCAGCCCCAGGCCCCTCAACTGGCTGCTGGCTGAGCCCTCCCCGGGCGAGGGGCAGAGGCACTCGGGCAGCCCCTGGCCCACCTGGCGCAAGAAGTCCCCTGGGATGACACCCGATGGAGGAGCTGAGGTGCTGGGGAAGCCCCATCAGGCACGGCCCCCCCTTGCTCCTCTTTTTCGGGGGCCAGGAGGTGAGGCAGGAGCTGGGACTGCCACAAATGGCCCTGGGGATGCTGAGAGGGAGGAAGAGGAGGAAGAGGAGTATCGACTGCTCACTGTCACACTCTCCAAACTGAAGCACTCACTGGGTGAGTGGCACGTGGGTGGGACCCCAAGGGTGGGGTGGGGACCCTCCTTCTGGCACCAGCATCACAGGGATGGGCAGCACCCCCTTGGCAAGGGGCACCCCATTTAGGGTACAGGGAAAATAACCCCCAAGCACTCCTCCAAAACTAGGAGAGGAGACCTGCCCCAACCCTTTGTCCATGTAGGACTTGCCAAAACAGGGCAGGACAGAGGCACAGCTGCCCAGGGGAGGGGGTGCTATGTCTGGGAGCTGGTGGGGTCCAGCCTGCCCAGGTGCAAGGGTCTCATGGTTCCCTCACAGGGATCAGCATCTCTGGTGGCATCGAGTCAAGGGCGCAGCCAGTGGTAAAGATCGAGAAGATCTTCCCTGGAGGAGCTGCCTTCCTCAGTGGCATCCTCAAGGTACAGGGGAACCTTGCGGGGACCCAGCACACCCTGGGGGGTGGGCGAGCACATCCAGAGATCCCCGTCCTATAATGCCACTGGGTTCTGGCAGTCCCCTGTCACCCCAAAAGTAGCTGCACTTCACCCCACTGCCTTCCCTTGTGTGGGCCAGGCTGGGCAGGAGCTGGTGTCGGTGGACGGGGAGAGTCTGCAGAACGTCACCCACCAGCGGGCTGTGGACATCATCCGCCAGGCCTACCGCAACAAAGCCAAGGAGCCCATGGAGCTGGTGGTGCGGGTCCCTGGTGCCCCACCAGAGTGATGCTGCACCCTCCCCCCTTGCCTCACCTTCGAGGAGCCATCCCATGCTCCAGCTGAGCTGGATGGCTCATTCCTGCACTGAGCTGTGGCTGGTCTTAGCACAGCCAGAGGGTGTGAGAGCTGGACTTGCCTAACAGGCACGGAGGAGCTGCCCACAGCAGGACTCCAGGGTAGGCAACACTGGTGACATAGGAAGAGGACAGACAGCCCCTGACCCTGCTCCTGACACACAGATGCAGCCCTGAAAAAAAAATCACAGCCACGGGCTTGTTTTGAATCGGTGTTTCCAGGTGGTACATGGGTGAGACACGCTCTGGGAAGGGGACGCAACTGAAATAAAATACAAACATTCCCCCCCTGAGCTGGGGGCAACCAAGCCAGAGCTGGGTACAGCCAGGCTTTTCCTTTGGTTTGACACCCCTGGGTGCCCAGCTGGGTCATGCCCCACACCCCCTACTTCTGCCCACCCCAGGGGTATTCCCAGCTGGCATCCCAGCACCACACCCCTCTCCCCTGGCAGGCTGGGCATCACAGGGGCATGGGCCAGGTTTTTTGGGGAGGAGGAAACAGAGGGATGCTGGGGGCAAGGGCATGGGAAAGGCACTGAGGGCAAGTTGCCCCGTGGCAGGGGTGAGGGGGCAGAGACAGACAGGGTGTGAGCTGGGAGAGGGTGATATGTTTTGGTAGGTCCTATAAAAATAGAGTTATTTAAAATGGCACAGAAACGAATCCTCTTGACAAACACACGGGGGGTAGGGGAGGAGGCTGGTATGGGCAGGGACAGGGCATATGCCTTCCTCTCTGCAAGTGGCTGGGGAAGGAGGCGACAAGCCAGCCCTCCCCCTGCCCAAGGTGACCCTAGCTGAAGCCAGCGCCACTAATCCCCTGGGCACTAAGAGGATCAGTGGGAACCAGCTCCGGGCGGCCCTGAGGCTACGACGCGGCACCCACCTGGCCCCACATCTCACAGGCACCCCCCCTCACTGCAGCGGGTGCCGACGCACCTTCCCCATAACACCTCCATGCTAGGGAGAGGGCAATGCCTGTGGTCCCACTCTGACGCCCCCCAGTGCCAGTGGTCTCTGCAGAGCTGGGGGGAGAGCAGGAATCCCGTGCAGCCCCATGGCTCCCAAAATCCCAGGAGCTGAAGGGCCCCTCACCCTCAGGACATGGGGCAAGGACGGGCAGCGTCTCAGATCTCAGTGGCCGTGATCTCCTCGAAGGGCGGGTCGGGGCCAAGAGGTTCACAGGGCTCAGCTGGGGGGTCCTCGCCCTGGAGTCGGAGATGCTGGAGCCGCTGCTCAAGCCGACGGTTGCGGCGGTACATCTGGATGTAGCTGTACTGCAGCTGCTTCTGGTAGCGGATGACCCGCTCTTTCTCGCCCTGCCACGTGCCACGTTCCTGCTCGAAGGCGTCCCGCTGCTCCTGCCCGCGCCGCCTCTCCAGGGCCACCTCCGCCCGCAGCCGCTCCAGCTGCCACCGCAGCCCTGCGCCTCCCCGGGGCTCCTCGCCAGGTTGGGGGCAGCCCTCGCCGGGTGGGGGGCATCGCCCACGGGCAGCTTCCCGCAGCCCTGCCACCTCCTGCTCGAGCTGTCCGGCTTTGGCGCGGAAGAGGTCGGCCTCGCTCTTGCGGCGCTGCAATTCGTTGGCGCAGACCTCCAGCTCCAGCGCCTTGAGGCGGGCAGCCTCCTGCAGCCCCTGCGCCCGCCACTCGCCCGCCTGCAGCTGGGCCCGTGCCTCCCGCAGCTGTGCTCGCAGCCCCAGCAGCTCCGTTCCCCGCTGCGCCAGCTCCGCCTGCGCCTCCTTCAGCTGCTGCTTCAGCAGCGAGATCTCCCCCGACTTCTGGCACACCTGCGGGGACGACAGGGCTCAAGTGACAGCCGGGACCCCCCCAGCCAGAGCCCACACCCCCCCCATAGTCGCCCAGCACTGTTGGGCTACTAACCTCCCACTTGGTCTCCTCCAGCCGGGGTGCCAGCTCGGTGCGCTCGCGCTGGAAGGAGGCACAGCGACGCTCCAGCAGCTCTCGCTCCTGCAGCAGCTGGGTGAAGTCCTCCTGCAGCTGCTTCTTCTCCTGCTGGAGCTGCAGCACCTGGAGCTGCAGGACCTGCTGTCCCCGCTGCGCTGCCTGGGCAGCCTGCCGCGCCTGGGCCGCACAGCGCTGCCGCAGCCCCTCCAACTCCTGCTCGCAGCGACGCTGCTTCTCCTCGTACACCTGGGCCGGAGGCGGGGGGGAGACAAGCTGACGGGAACACAGCATCTTCCTCCTGCTTCCACTGCACCCCTTGCCCACAGCGAGAAGCACAGTGCATCCCCTCCCAAATAAAGGAGGATTCTGGGAGGGGTGCAAGGTGGTGGTGCCCTCCTAGTGCTCCCCATCCCTTGGCATGCTGGCCCTCCCATGTCAGCATCCTCAGAATCCACAGGGCCCCTCCAGCCTCATCACTAGTAGTGAGAAGTCCCAGGCGTATCCAAAGTAGGGCACCTCAAGACAAGGCACCCCCAGATCATACAAGGCTCCCCAGGGACTATATAGAACCATGCACCACATGGAAATCCCCCATTCCCAGACCCACAGAAAAACATATCCCCACACAAGGGTCTGCATAGGGTCTCCAGAGGGGGTCCCTTCGCCCCAGCCAGGCATGATGTTCACACAAGTTGCCTTGGATAGGGCGATGGGACAGGACAGAGGGACACCGGGGGCATACCTGGCAGATGGCCACCTCATTGTCATCCAGGCTGTCACGCAGGAGCTGCAGCTCAGCCTCCCTCTCCCGCAGCTTGTCCTCCAGCTCCCGCACCAGCATGGCCTCCTCACCAGGCAGGGGCGAGCGCCCGCAGGAGCCACTCTCCGAAGAGGGCCGGCCCCGGCCGCTCAGCGAGCCTGTGCTCTTGCTGGAGGACGAGCGCCCGCTGTCCGAGTTGGAGGGGCGGCAGCCCCCTGAGGGGTCGGGGGGACCGTGGGGAGTGGCTGGCAGGGCACCCACCTCAGGGTGCTGGCTGCAGCCCGTGCTGTAGGTGGGCAGGCTGGAGAGGGAGTTGCGCCCCGAGTCCGAGAGGGTGCTGGCGCGGCAGCTCAGGGAGCCAGGCTTCTCAGCACCCAGCAAGTGGGTGAGGCTCACCTGGCTCTCTGAGAGCCCTGGGCGTGCACCTGAGTGGGTGCTCCGGAGCTTGGGCACCACCGGCTTGAAGGCCATGGGGCGGATCAGGGTCTTCTCCACGTTCTGTCAGGGAAAGCGGGGAGAGCAGGAGGCTGGGGGGGACCCACCACCCTGCCAAGAGGCTGCCTGGGGCAGCGACAGTGGGGTGCCCATAGCCTCGATGCTTTCACACCTCAAAGGAGACAAGGGTCAGTCGCTACCCTCTCCATTCCCCCTCCATGGGGTGCCCAGGTGGTATCCCACACACACTCCTGGCACAAAGGAGGGGACATCAAGGGGATGAGGACCACTATCTCCCCAGGAGCACCAAAAATGTGGCCATACGGCCCCAGTTCACACACCCGAGTCAATAGCCCCTCTGTGGCACAGGGAGCAATGCCAAGACCCCAGCACCCACCCACGCTGCTGCCACCCCCACCTCACCTCCTCCAGCTTGCCAGAGACGGGGATGAGCTTGGGGGGCGGCCCTCGGAGGTGATCACTCAGGGCTCGGTCATCGTGGGGCTCATCCGAGTCACTGCAGGGGCTGGCAGGAGAGGGGACGTCGAGCCAGTCGCCGCAGAAGCCTCCATTGGCGTAGGCATGGGTGACACCGGGCACGGTTGTGCGGGGCTCCTCGGGGGATGGAGGATCCCGGGGGGTGGTCCGGAGCAGCCCCTCCTGCTTGTGGAAGGAGGCAATGGGGGGCTCCCCATCGCAGGGCTGGCCAGCACGGTTGTGTCGGGGCCGGCCGGGCAGGAGGCTGCCCACACTGCCCATGGCTGCAGGGGGTGAGCGGGCGGCAGCGCGGAGCTGCGCAGCCCCCTCAGCGGCAGCTTCGAGGGGCACCGGCAGCGTCTGCACGATGGCCATGGCAGGGGGACCCCCGGTTGCCAGGGGCACACAGGCAGCCTGTGGGCAAGGGAGATGGGACACCAGAGCTGTGGGCGCTGCTGGCCATGCCCCACTGGTTGCCAGTGTCCCCACGTGGGCACACGGGCACCCTCAGAGCCCTGGCTACCGTCCCCAGTCTCATGGGTGCGGGCCTGTCCAAGTGGAAGCTGACAGAAGGAGATGCCAAACAAACCAGAATAAAAACTGGATTAGCTGGTGGGGGTGGGGTGGGGGTGGCACCAGCACCCCCCAAGCCAGGCTCAGTGGCCTGAGGCGGCCAGGGGGCTGTGGGGTGCTGGTGGCACTGTGGGGCAGTGATGATGTGGTCTTGGCACCCCCTGCTGTGCCCTGGTGTGACCCCAGCATGGGAAGCGTGCCCGGTCTGGAGGCAAATCCCGATGGGCCCGCGGAGGG
>WTSP01006585.1:0-36346 GCA_025331215.1 Actenoides lindsayi | reverse complement strand
CCGCCGCTCGGCGGGTAGATGGCGCCAGACCTCGGCGCGCGGCACAGCCCGCCCGCTACAGCCCGCCCCGCCGCCGCGCGCGCACACACACACACAGACAGACACACGGGCACACGGGCACGGGCACACGGACACACACACGCACGCAGCCGGAGCCGCTGGCGGTGCCGACGCGGGGCTCGCCGGCTCCTCCGACCCGTCGCCCCGGCAGCCGCACAAAGGACAGGAGGAGGAGCGCGCGGTGCTCGGAGCTGTGCCCGGAGGTAGGGGCTTCCTCTCCGCTCCGCCAGCCCAACTTCGTGGAGCCGGCGCTGGCCGCTCCCGCGGGCGGCTGCGCTGGGGTTCGGCGGGGCGGTGTTTTTCCCCTGGCTGGTGTCTCTCCCCGACTCCAGGTGATCCGTTCTATTTTAATTGTTGTTCTCCGCCCCTCCAGGCTGGGCTGGTGTGTGTGGGGGGTGGATCTCAGCGGACCTGGCAGCCAGAAGTTGGCGAGGGGCGTGAAGGGGAGACAAGCCCCAACTTGGGTCCCCTCAAACTTCCCTGCCCGAGGAAGCCGCCCCCGCGCCGCCCTCCGCGCCCGCCGCCTCTCCGCTCCGCTCCGCTCCTCTCCTCTCCTCTCCTTGCAGATGTCGGGGGTGCTGGTCATCGCTGCCTGGTGCTTCCTGCAAGTGGAGAGCCGGCATCCTGAAGTCATCACGAGTAACAGCAATCATGGCAATTTCCTGGACAACGACAAATGGCTGAGCACCGTTTCGCAGTATGATAAAGACAAGTACTGGAACAAATTCAGGGATGTAAGTACTTCTTCATTTACTGCGTACTTCTTGTTTGTTCCCTTTGACCACAGCATCCTTTCAAGGGGTGGCTTTTAGAAGCAGGGATGGAAGAGAGATGCAGCTTGGGCAACCGGTTGCTGCTTGTGCGAAGGATGTTCAGAGGTGTTTGGAGGCTGGGCAGCCAGCCCTGGCATTCTTGATAACCCCATCAGTCAGGGCAGCTTGGGCTCGGTGTCGTCTCACTGAGAGCGTATGGTCTGCAATTTTCCTTTGGGGAGGAACTTTGGGTGAAGTTTCTGTGCCCGCTGCTTAAGAGGCTAGTTAAGTGTAAAATGATGAAATGGTGTGTGTGGAAGAAGGGAATATTTACCAGTTCAAGCCACAAGGTGGTAAACAAGGAAGCTTTTTTTACCTGCCGATTGGGTGGAAAACATTTTATTGTCAGTTCTGCTCATGGAGATTTGTGACACCGCTATAGGGTCAGGGGAAGCAATGCTTTCACTCAGTAGTTTCTTCAGCCTGGAAAACAGGGGAAACTTCAAGATGTGCTATGATGTGTATTTGTACAAAGCAGACCACTTTCTTAAGCTTAAAATTAAATCTTGAAATTCCCCCGATTCGAATACAATTATGTGTATTAAGTTGATGGTTGAAGAAAGGGAAGTGCAACATTTATGGTAAATGTAATGTTAATGGAGTTCCTTTTGCTTCTGATGGATATATGATGGGAAAGCTTCTCAAAGCACACACAGAAAATGCTGCTTCAGTCTGCCCAAGGCTGGGCTGTTAATGTTGATCAGGAGCACACCGAGGTTAAGTGTTCTTTATTGGATGGGATTTGTGCGCTGTGGCTGCGATGGCACCAGAGGAAAGGGAAGAGCAGTTCTGATAGTAATGATCTGTGAGGATGTGTTTTTTTTTTGTTTAGGAAGCTCTGGTGTTTTATATTTTATAAACAAGTTAAACTTTGATGCTTTGTTTTTCTCAGTGGTGTTAATACTGTATCTTAGCTTGCAAAGAGGGAGTCAGAGTATTACAGTTCAACGTGTCCTGTCTCTGCCTTGCTCATTCTCTCGCTACATTTTTCTGTAGTTGTGGGCATCTCTGTGTCTGAGAAATCATGCTGCTCTGAATCTCAATATCAGCGTCTGGCCTTAACAATGGTATCAACAGATATGTCAGAATGTGTATTTGTGTGCAGTCACTGTGATGACATATTCACCTCCTGGGACTCTTGAAGGTCTCATATAATATGTGTCTGGAAAAGCCTATTGCTCGTACAGCAACTATGGTTTTATTGAGGGGGTTCTACAGTTAATATAGATTCATAGATTGATTTATTTATTTTTTTAACCAGGCTCCAAGGGAATCTTTGTTAATACCTGGTTTAGTCTCCTGGGGAATGCAGGTCAAGGATTTAATTTATCAAATTGAATGTAGGAAGTAACGTGAGAATTCAGCAGAATTTGAAAATGGTAAATTGAATGAAGGACTGATAAATGATTCTGAACACACTTTTAAGTAGGGACAGGTCTATATCAAGGGGCATCATTCAACAGTCTTCTTCCAAACTGAGGCCTTATATTAATTACACTTCTTGAGCTTAAAGTTCTTTAGTTATTTTTTTCTTTTTTGAAGTCTGGAGTTCTTGCAATTTCTTGTCCCTTTTACCAAATCTCACAAGTGCAATTGTCAGAGAAATTATTCCCCTTCCTGTGGAAGATGTTTGTGAAGATTACCTCTTTCATATTTTAAGGTGTCACAACTGAAAATGCTTTTTCAGACTTTCTGAAAATGCAAACAAAATCCATAAAGACTCAAAACTTTTCTGTAGAAAGAACCATTTTATGGAAAAACCTTTTGACAAGTTCTCTGCTAAGCAAAAGCAAATGGTGTGAAGTTCATGCAAAGCGAGGTATCTTCTACCCAGCTGTCTTAATGGTTCTGTTTAATTACTTCAAAACTAGTTTGTTTCTACATTACAAATGCATATGACTATCCATGAAACATTTATGGGGCCAATCAACAGAGACTGCTAATCATGGCCTACAAAACTTTTTCCAAAAAGAAAAGGTAAAAAACTTGTGTATGTAATTAAGCACTTACAAACTTGTCTTCAACCCAAGTGATTTACTGCATCATAATCTGTTGTGAGAGGTTCTCTGTCCACAGATGAAGACGTGCATAGGTAGCGTTGCTGCCAATGTAGTAGGTGTAGTGGAGATAGCTCACTTGCGTGCATTCGAAGAAATTCGGTCCTTGCTTCATGGCTGGTTGTCAGGGATAGACTGTTAAAACATTTGTTAAAAGGCTGCCTGGTGAGATACAGCAGAACAGTATTTACTGCACTGTACGGGGTAGACTAGCATTTCGTTTGTCATCCTTGAATTGCCATCTTCCCTTCATTCCCAATCTGTAACTATATTATAGATACATATAGCATTCCTTGGTGAGGTTCTCAGTGTGGAATTCACACAGGAGGCTGGAATATGGAAGTCGTGTTTCGGTTAAATCCTTCTTGGGTCTGACACTACAGCTACCACAGAGCAGAAGGCCTTGTTTGTACCCTGCCAGTCGGCAGAAGTAAGGTTGCAGTAATTATCGTAATTACGTGTAGTAACTGTCTGAAGTTTGTCATGTTATATAAATAAAGTTGTGCAAATATTTACATAACTGTCCTTCTGTACGGTAGGAGAAATGCTGTTCATATGGAGCTAAGATTTTATTGGTTTGGGTGTGGCTACTAAAATCAACGTGCATGCAGCACAAACATCTGTGCACACGTGTGTATAAATCTGTCATGATGTTGCACTGGTGTGGGGGGTTTTGTACAGATAACACAGAACTGAATATAACATTTTAAATTTGGCTTCTCTCAACTTTTTCAGTTACTCTTTTGAAAATCAATTGGTTGGTCAGCCTTATTGAGCTATGGTCCAATATGGCCTGATTTGAGAAGACAGCTATTGATCTTTTATTTAGTGTGACCCATATTTCTTTTGGGCCAAGGCAGCATGGTAGTTGGACTTAATGGCCCAGCAGTCATTACCCTTCTGTGAACAGAGAGCACAGAGGTGCACCTCATTTGAAGCCTGCATTACATCCCCATAATCAGGCCAAATTTTGAAGTCTGAATTTAACAGTGTGAAATGATTACCTGTCAGTACTGTCAAAAGGCCTCAAGGGACCTGTTTAAGACAATATTTTACAATCTTTTCATGTGATTTGAACACAGTTTGTGGAATCTTTAAGTGCTCCATTTTTGTAAACAAGCAGGGCCTGTAAATGAATAGTAAGGTCAATGTGTCTGATCTGTGGTGAAGCACATGCTGTTGAAAATCTTGTATATTGTCCAGTATCAATAATGGTGTAATGTCTGATATATTGATAAGCTTTCATCACAGTCTGAAGTTTCTATTCCTGTCTGCTTCCGCTCCTTTTTCCTGGTCTGCCATGGGCTTTCTGTGTGACCAATGGCAAAAATCTTAGGTCTGTCTTAAGTCCATTTCATAGCTGGATATAATAGTATTTTTTATTCCTCACAACTGTGTATTGAAGCTGTAAAAAAACAAACCAAACCAAACCAAACCAAAACAAAAAACAAACTCAAAAACAAAAACCAGAGCTCAGGATCTGTGGTAATACAGAATTAATTATTCACCTAATCCATATATTGAATGTGGCTTGATATTTAAGCAACTGACTGGGTTTAGTTTAGGAAGTATCTAAAAATCAAAAACTAAATCAATGTAATTGTTACTAGAAAAAAGGGAAATAAGCAAACTGGAGTCTGTATGAAGGAACTGAAGCTATTTCCTTTGTACGGGCTTGGAAAAGCAGACATTAGGGACATGAGAGTCAAATTAGGCTTTTTAATATTATGGACACAAATGTTAAGTCCTCAATCTTTCAATCAAATCTGTCGAGAGAGATCCTTTGGCTTAAGAGGAGCTTGAGCACAAATTCGACACCTGAATGTGAAGTGAATTCTTACGAGTCTTCGAACACATTTATTATGTGAACAGCCATACACATTATTGTAATAGGTCACACTGCAGCATCTCATTGTGTTCAGAGAAGCTTGGCACAGAATAAGTGTCCTCGTAGTGTTAGGCCTGTCTTTAATCAAAATTATATGAACAGACTAATTCTATTACTTGGAGTTATGTCTATTCCATTATTAATGCTTATATATAAAAAGGTAATAAGTTCAACTAGCTATGGATTAAACTGCAAAAAGGAAGAAAAAAGTTAAATTAACTTAGAGGAACTAGTATTAAACCATCCAAGGAATTTCTATGAAGTTGAAAGCTAAGAATCTTGGCATGAACTCTGGTTTCAGTGCATGTTTATGCATGGCAGGCTGCCAGACCACGTTCTGAGCATTAACTAAGCTGTTTCTCTAAATTTTATTGCTTACAGAGTTTCAGTTCAGGCTATCATGTTAAAACCCCCATGCATTATAAGCCTGGAGATGCTTTGAGACTGTGCATGCCTAAGAAGAAAGGCACAAAATGTCATCATCTGTGTGTGTGTATTTCTCAGACTTACTGTTGATAAATAGTTACATATAACTATCAGCAGCATGAATGTATAAGTAGATTAGATATTAGATTTCCCAGATTGGTCATAGACTGCCAACCCATGAAGAGACAATTTTGTCAGTTATTTGTGTACATCACCCTTCTGAGCCTGTGAGTTCCTCCTCACTCCTGATCAGAAGTGCAGTGTTAGGGGATAAAACAAAGACAGGGCCAGGAACCCGGGGACCTGTGTTGTTCCAGGTTTGCCACTGGTGGATTGTTGGACTTCAGGCTGACTCTTCACACATCACTGCTTTTCCCCCTTGTTTCACTTACCTTTCTCCAATTTGTTTAGCCCAAAATTACAAGTGTGGTAGTGAAACTTGATAGCAGAGAGTTGGAAAACATAACCAACACTACGAAGAGTTGGAATACCAAGCAGGCAGAATTGGAAGACCTTAGGAACTCAAGTAATAGAAATGAAATGAAATTTAAAAGTACAAAGTAGAAGGTCATGGAATTGAGAGCTAACATGAATTTATTCTGGGTCCTGGCAGCTCAACTTGAAATAGATGAGAGGGAAAACCTGTGTACTTTTATTGATTTGCAGAGTTATTCTAAGTAATGAAAGTAATGCTACTCTGAGGAGAGCAAATGTATTGTAGGAATGCTTAAAGTGAAAGATTTCCGATTCTATTGAAGTAAAATTGTACAATGTATGGAAGAGAGAACTTAATTATGAATATTCTGAGCACTTCTGATCGCTGAAATTCAAAAAAGATAAATTTTTAAGGAGTTGGTGAGCCAAAGGCTTTCCAACATCATAGGGCAAAAGAGCCTATTTTAAAATAATATACTGTATTAGTTTACTTGCACAAAGCTAATTGTGTAAGAGTAGATTTGCTTTAGAATGTTCATTGGTGATAAGGGGAAGCTACTTAGTTAGGGATTGCATTTTCTTTTTCTTTGTTGTGTTTAGGTTAGGTCTATAGGTAGGATGAAATATTTTTCTGCCCACAATTTATTACCAGAACATCACTTTTTCTACTTTACTCACCTCAAATGTAAGCACATTTTTTTTGTGTGATTCAGTGATTGATACATTCAATGCATATATTCTTGGAGAAAGGATTTGGGTGTTGCTAATTATGTAGCAGTGAAAATAGGCATAAGGAAGGTTACTGTACACTTGAAGAATACCTCTTGGCTAGGTAAGGGGTGAGTTACCCAGTCGGTAAAGTGACAGCATACGTGATGGGTTCCAGACACCTCAGGCTTGCTTCCCAGGAGATTATCATTCCAAGCCCACCTTGAGATTTAATTGAAGGTGAAGATTGTGTGTATGGATTCCTGTAGATCTGGACTGAAGTACAACAGAGATGAAATGTGATTTATGAGTCTACCCAGACACTCTTAGCATAGGTTGCCTTTTAGGGCAATTCTTACTCAACAAAGAGGTGAGGCTGGAATATAAATGTGATTGAACAGCACAGCTGAGATATACTTGCCAAAGCTGCATGAAGTTTAAAAGAATAGCAAAACATGAGACTGAATCTGTGCAAATGTGATTCATAATCAGCTTCTTACCAACAGAAGACATATACTTACTAAAAATGCCCTTCTCAAACTTGACACTTTCCTTCCGCAGTGGACAAGGGGAAAAATAATGGCATTTATGTCAGAATAATTAACTTGGAAGGTGCAGAGAGCCAGCTTTTTCTAATTAACTGACATTTATCCAGCTTCCCTAGGAATTACCTAAGACTCCAAAGCTAAATAGGTCAGTAGAAAACTACAGTGTTAGCTTCCGTATTATGTGTTTCAAATTATAACTTGGAATAGTTTCCTCACTGAGAGAAATGTTCTGTAGGCTGCGGACACAAATCATATCCCTACTATGGAATTCTCTAGATATGAAGTTTTCACTGATATCTTTTAGAGCTTTTTAGAGTAACCATTCTTGTATTCTACTGCTCCTGCCCTCCCCCAGTGTTACAGGATTTCTTTTCCACAGGGGCTCACTTTATGACAAATTTAAGCTGTAACTTTGTCAGATTCCTGGGAGGTGAGTCTTCTCTTACATTTCTGGATGTAGATTGTGTGTTTTAAGAGTTGCAGTGGGAGCTATAGGAAATACAATGATGTGAAGAGCATGCTGCACCTTTGTAAGGACAAAAGAGAAGTATTTTGTTTCTTGGTGAACGTGAGGTTAAGCATGCATAAAAAAGTGGAAGAGCCAGATGTCACATACTGCAACGTTAGCACTTTGCAGGGGGTCAGAGAGGGGCAGAAAAAAGAGCAAGTCAAAACCCGGTGCACAGTAGTGGGATAGATTTTGTTTATATATTTGTCAAAACTCACTCTTGTAAAAGCAAAAAAAGAGGGGGACGGAGGAGAAACCCACACAACTAAGCCAGACGTCACGTCAGACCGTGGCAGTGTAACACAAAATGGGTGGATTGAAAATAGTCGTAGGAGGCTGAGTTCTGATGTTTGTTAGGGTAACAACTGTCATCAGGCTCAAGTATCCATGGAATACTAGTTTTATTTCAGGTAAATTGTCCAGGATTAGGGTTGAGAAAATCAGGCTCATTATTCTCAAGTGCCAAAAGTTAAAGCTTGGTTTTGATACTGTGCTTTGAACATCAGGGGGATTATTGCTGCTTTTTCTTCTATTTGTGTGTTCGTGTCTTGGAGATTGTAACTGTTTGCTCTGTATTTACGGTTTTAACCAGGAGGCTAGGAATAGTAATTTCAGTCAGTGTGTCTTTAGCAATGTCTGTGTTTTCTGAGGATAAAATATGAGACTATCTGAATTTGGGGTGGGGCAGCTGAGCTGCCTTTACAAGAGGCAGGACTTCATGAGGAAGATGGAGGTCAAATGTTGTATCTAAGTATGAAAATTATTTTCTTTTCAATAACATTGGTTTATTCAAGGGCGATTTGATTATTTTTTTCCTTGTGTAACCAAAAATGAGATTCATCCAAGAGAGCTGTAGTGAAGTCTTCGTTACATTGAAGCTGATGACCAAATTCTTCAAGATTTTAGTGAGGCCTGAGTTTAATTCTCATATTCCTCATCTCCCTGTTCGCTTAGACAACAGTTGTATGCAAATGACCAGTTAGATTAAACAGTTCATTTTGGCCGTTGGAGGATGCTGTGTGTAATTGGAAAAGGCTGGAAGATCAGGTGTCTGGCCAGCAGAAATAGGGGAAGGTCCCTTGAAGTCCCTGGAAGAATCAACCTATGTTAGAACCAAACACCTACAGGCTACAAAGCACACATTTTATAGATTCCATCCAAACCAAGAAAGTGGAGTTGAAACAGAGCAAAGTTAAGGTAATGCTGCTGCCTTCAGTGTGAACTTATCTCCTTCCAACACTTCACTCTATTTCAGCTTTACTCAGGGCCTTATTGCTGCTAAGTTACTGAGTCTTAAATCCATGTAAATCTGTCATCAGGGAGATAACTCCAGCCTTTACCATTGATGGATTTGCTGTTGCAGGTTGGCAGCTAAAAATGCATTCTACATTTGGACTGAACATGTAATGTCTAATGAGTTTCAAGGCTGAGATATGATTCAAAATTCAGTTTACAGATAAATTGCTAAACTACTGAAGAAAGGTTTTGACAGGGAGTAGATTGGCCTTTATCTGTCACTTGCTTGGTTTGTAATCCAGAGTATACAGAAAATCATTCTCATTAAATAGGTACAAGGGGGCACCAATTCATTCTGTGATCTTTCTATCCTCTTGATGAACTTCCATGTCATAAATCCACTACACTGATTGCTTTCTCCTGGGCAGATAGAAAAATACTTTATTAAAAATTACTGCTAGAGTAACTATATTCAGATTGAAGCCTTTTTCTAAAACCAATCTTTCATGGCTTATAGTTGAATTCTGACTGACATTGGGGTTGGCAGAGGTAATGATACTTCTGTGCAGGTTATTTTGAAACCATCTAATTGTAGAACTCTTTTCTGTGTAAAATTTCATTTGTAATTTCACAGCAAATTTTGTGAATTGTTTTTATATGCTTTTCAGCTTGGAGATATCTGTCTTCACCCTTCCTTTCCTGAGTTCCATTGGCTATTCAGAAGTTCATTTCATCATTGTCTTCTGCTGTTTGTATACTGTCCTCTCTGCCTTTCTTTTCAAGTTGTAGCTGTTAGACAACTTGAACCTGAAGAGAAGATGGAAGTAGAGAGGTAGAGGTGGCTGCAGCCACTGGAATTGGGTGAGGGGGATGCTTACATTTTAGAGAGCAGAATGGGAGGGAGGCTGAAGATTGTAATTGCAGGGTTAAGAATTAAAAACCTGAGTTGCTTGTTCGAGGGAGTGAGTGAAAAACATTGTTTTTAGCGTAGTGTTTCTGTGTGTACTAGGGATGTTGGCCTTCTTGATAGAATTCGATTGCAATTGATAAACATTAATAAAAACCAATTTTAGGGAATTGAGAAACGCCTGTCATTTCTTGTGTGATAACGAGAGTCTCTTGCACTTTGAACCGATCTCTAGGACAGCTCCGTTGGTCTTGCAGCGCTTGCGTGTAGGCCAACAGCCGCTGCAGCGTAAAGCGCTTGTAGCCGGTGCCCTACGGCAGCTCTGCTGGGCGCGTTGCTCCGCGGCGGGGCGCGAAGCTGCGCGGGCCTTGCCCAGCCGGGCTGCGGCGGGAGCTGTCCAGTGCTGAACCCGCCCCGCGCCACCGCAGGGCCCCGGGCGGCTGCGGCTGGGCCGGGGGCACCGCAGCTCTTGGGGACCTTCTGTGCCGCGTCTCTCCAAGCGCTTTCCCGCTGTGTTTATGCCTAGGGAGATGTATAGCTGGATTAGACAGATGTGGAAGCGGAGGATAAAGTTGGTTCAGAGTTATCCATCAAGCTAATGCCAGATCTAACAATAAAATTTATGTTGTGCAAGTCCCAGGACAGTGCTTTTCTATTGAGCTATGAACTGTGTTGGAATACAGAAGGGCAAAGCTTAACAGGTCTGTATTCTTTCTGTGGATATATGTGCCAGCAGTATCTGACAGCAGTGTTTATTGCGTCAAATTCATTTCTTGTTTGATAACATAAGCTTCACTCAAGGTATATAAGGGATAAATTTTGTTCTTTTTATTTATTTATTTATTTATTTATTTTTCCCGGCTGAAACCAGGGTAACCGATCTCATTGATGCTAGCTACAATTTATTTATTTATTTAATACTAGATAGGACCACCTCTGGTTTGATATACTGAACTAGATAGTTCCTGTTAAAGCAGAGGTATCAGGCAAAGAAAGTTTACAGTAACTGGGTTTACTTCAATGTTAAACCACATCTGGTGAAGCCGGTGACTCTTAGGATTTTTAAGACCTGTTTCATATGGGTAAACCAGAAATTGTCTCATGGAAAAGAACGCTGGAGTTCTGCATTCAGTGAGGATATCTATGGGCACAGCATAATTACTGATTTAAATACAGAGTTGTCTGCCATGTTTCTTAAACACAACCATGAATCTCCACATTATATTTCACTTGGGACAGCAGCATCCAAAAAAGAATTTTGTCATGTTTAATTAGAATAAATATAAACTGGAAAAATACTGCACAACTGTCAGTTATGCATGTAATTGGAGTCCTACAGGATGAGGGGAACTAGTAAACCAGATATATTTGCTCCTGAGGAAGCATATAGAAATTCAGATCAGTGGCCACAGATTTATTAGTCTCTCCATGCTTATATAACAAAGTTAAGTTGGATATAACAAGATGCTTAATGGTTTATTTTTGCTGGAATATGAGGCAAGATGGACTGAAGTGATGATCCTTATGTGACACAAATGTCTACTCTTATATCTAGTCTCCTTTTCTTTCTGTAAAGCCTTTGGCTCTTCTCATGAAGAGATGTTTTATTCTTATGCATGTGTCTTATTGTAATAAATGTTAAAATGATTGGCAGAGTGAAGGTTTTGTGGCTTGTAATGAACTTGGTATAACCTGAGCTGAAGGGTAGTGTTTTTCCCCCAGAGGCAGTGCTGTTAGAGATTGTGAGTGTTTCCTGTCCTGATGCAATGCCTTGTGAAAGAAAAATGAACATGAGTACCAGAAACTTCAGTGGGTATAAACAGACAATTTTTGAGCATTCATAAAAATATAAATTTTAGAACCATTTTAAAATATAATGTAACTTCCACTTCTAAAGCCACATCTGCCATCATAAATAGTCCTGTCTCTGTAAATGAAAAGAAATCCAAACAACTTCTTAGAGGCCATAGTCTGCTTTCAGTATATTTTTAAGTAACCACAGAACCTTAGCATTAGTTGCTCTTGGGATACTGTATCCATGGTTCCATGGCAGAACATGGCCTAATGTCATCAAGAATGAGCAGTATTCTATTAGAGCAGGGCCGTGCACAGATAGAGATAGATGTGGCACATGCTCAGGATGGCTCCAGTTTTCATTAACAATGAAGGAGGCTGCAAAGAGGAAGGAATTTTGAAACCTACCTCCATCACTACAGAACCATTACTGATAAATCAGGGATATCCATCCAGAATGATACAAGATTGTCTATAAAATTTGAACTCAATAAGGAGATGTAAAATAAGGTACTAAGCTCAAGCCTTAGGGCATGTCTGATTTTAAAACTGAAGCTACCTGAAATTAGAAGTTACTGAAAGCACAATGATGGAATAAATGTGTTTTCCTCAGTCACTCCTTAAAAAGAAAAAAAAACCTACATGTGCAAGCAAATAAAAAACAAACCCCAAGCAAAAAAAACCACAGCTGACCAAACAGCAAAAACTGCCAAAACATACAGTCTGTGTCAGAGGCAGATGAAAGCTGGATAATGTAGTGGAGCCAGGGAGAGCAGTCATAGCTAGGATGGAGACATGCTCTGTTAGGTGAGAAATCATGGTTGGAAAGATCTTTTCTAAAGCCCAGAGATCTCTCCTCATGGAAAACTCCTGGCATAAAAAGGAAATGAACAACATGGCATGTGTCTGTGTGTGTACCAAGGTAAGGAATTTATAAACACAGACAGAATGGGGAGGAGGTAGCTGAAGAAAAGCATGTTCTGCTTCATTAGAGAGGTTTTCAGAATGATAGGTTGATGACAGTGTTAGGGTGAAAGGGAGAGGAGAGCAGGAAGGGATGCAGGGAGTCTACAACTGAAAGTTATCTGTGGACCAGTATCCTGCATGACCCTGGCCTGGCCAGCAGGTGTTCTGGTGGGCAAAGCTCCTGGTAAGCCCCACGTAAGAAATGAGTCTGGTTGTGGGCACAGTTGTAAAGGTTGCGTTGCTGAGGATACGCAACACCTCCTGGATTTCAAGCAATCACTTCTGGCTTATTGCCAGATGTGAAGCTATAAACATCTGCCCTTATGTGGCCTTTCTACTATGGGACTTGTGTGGTGGGTGGTGTTGCTTTTAACTTGAGAGAAACCCACAGAGATTCATTGTAGAAAGATCGCTTGTGTTTTAATCGCTTGTTTCTGTGCAGTGTAGTTGTGGATATCTGTAGCATTCGTAATTAGCAGAGGAACAGATGGCAAAGGCTTGGTTTAAAACAGAGCATCCACTGAGTGATCATGTGCTGCTGCAGGCTCCTTTGGGAAGCAGTGTGCTCTATTCCCGTGGATGGTGCAGGAGTAAAGTTGGAAAAGAATTTGTACAGGTGGTGTAATTCAGTGTGTAAGACTTATATAGAGGATGGAAAAATCTAAACTTTCTAAACATCTTCTGGATGCCAGTGTCTTGTGCTGCACAAGGGTGAATGTCAACCTTTATTGTCCCATGTAGCTGAAATCTATTATGTATGTGTTCATATACAGGGTATATATAACAAAATGTCTGTAAGATTCCTCCTTTCCCCATCTTTATTTCTGCACAGAAGGGAACAATTGTGCTCTCTGCTCATTTTTCGGTAAGTATTGTACTGTAGCTTATTAAAACCCAACAAAACAAATCAAAACCCCCTATATAGATTTTGTTTGTGTGCTTCCAACATTAACATTGTGCTGCAATTTTTCAAAGGTGGGAAACATGAGAGGATTTTGTCAGCGTTTCACCGTGACAGTTGTATCACATAGAAAGCCAGAGGGCAAAACAAAGTGGTTTCTTTTGGTCCATGTAATCTTTTTTAGAAAGCTGTGGTAGCCCTGCAGGCACAATCACTGAGATGTTTGTATGAGGTAATGCTGAGAATGATGAGATCTTGGATGGAAAGGCTGATTAATTAGGTGCGTGATTCCATTCTCCATTTTCAAAACTTAAAAAAATACTTTATTTTTAAGGAGAGGCAGGAGCAAAGATGAGAATAGAAGGTTGTTAAAGAGAAAAATACTCTAAATATGTTTTTCATCAATAGTTAAAATATGGTATTCTCTATCTCAAAGGAGCTGGATGGATTATTGCAACCATCCAATCTAGTCAGGATCACATTGTTTCTCTCTCTGTCACTTTTTGAATGTTTTTTTTTATTTTTAAGAGAAATGAACCCATGTTGAGATGTTTATCTCTCTGAGATGACCTGTATTTACCCTCAAGTCACAGTGAATTTGGTGTTTTCTCTTACTCCATGAAACTATTTTATATCACTCTTTCTCCCTGTAGACTTTATGGATACAGACATAAACTATTTCTGTGGAAATAGTGGTGCCATTCCCTCTATGTATGGAGTATTTTGTGCAGTGTCTGCACTAGCCAGTGAAATGGTCTTTCATAGCTCCTATTTTTCTGCATATGCTGAACTATAAATTTAAATGTATTATGAACTGTGTTTTCTTCTTCCATTGTAAACTCCCTGTATCTCCTCACAATGAGTATAGTTTTGTGTTTGCCTAGACATCTTTCTTATCTCTAATTTTCATGTAGAACTGACTCAAAAATTTTCCAGTATGAAATTTGAAGTTCCCAACTGCTAATTTCTTCATGTACAAGATTGAATTGTTTGTGTTTCTTCAGTTCAACTGACTTTTTCTTAATTTTAATACTTTAATGTATTTAGATCTTAGATTTCTTGGGGTGGAAAAACTTTTATGTGCTTAATCATGCAGAAGCCAGCTCACTGGGAACTGTCACCTTTGCAAGGGCTGCTAACCAGTAAAAAATTTTGTAATTACAAATAATTATTCTTTATCACCAATTGATGTGGTCAGTAGTAGAACTAAATTAACACATCTGTGTCAGTATAAGGTTTTTTTTTGTTGAAAATCTCTGTGCCTTCTCAGTGTGCTGCTCTTGTTGAGAGTTTTGTTCAGACTAGAAGCACACTCCAGGTAAGTTTATTGAAAGAACAGCATTTGCACAGAGTTTGATTTTTCCTTTCCTGTTGTAGACCTCCTAAAACCAGTTCAGGTTTAGGAATAGCCATTTCTAAGTCAGCTGAATTATTTTCAATTTACTAGTGAGCGAAGTATCTTCAATTTGGAGATTATCAAAACAGTCATGACCATCATGTTGTTGGGTAAACATCTTAGTGTTCAAAAAACCCCCAATATAATGTCAGTTGCCCTATTAACAGAACTAAGCCTGAGCTGTTCCGAACTTTAGTCAGAAACACTTTCCTGACCGAGAGTTTTCAGAAATTATTTAACTTACTACAACCACTTGAGCTGACAGGTTTATGAGTCATAGGAACTTTGCCTAGAAGAGTTTGACTCTCTCCTGCATTTTTGAAGCTACATCATGAATTTTTAAGATGCCTTTTCTCGTAGTGATTCCCGAACACCAGATTAGAGGCTCTTAGTTGCATGTTCACAGCTTCAGAAGATTCTTAATTGCTGAAAGTATAGAATAGGAAGACAAAATCACTTCTTAGCCAGGGTCTGAAGTCACTGTGGCTGTGCTACTTGCAACTTCAACTGCCTTGAAAGGCTGACAGATCGCGTGGCGTTGCCTGGGATGCCTGGGCTTAGCACTGCTTGCTGAGCTGCAGAACTGTTCCTTCTAGGTTAGGCTGTAATGTCTGCTAAGGTGTGCAAAAAACTGAGGAAGAAACGAAGACTGCCTAACCCACTCTTCCAGGACTACTGGCAAGAGTAGTATTTAGGACTGTTTATTGACTGGATGTGCATACTTAGGGAAAGCTCTGGGGACATACCATTAGAAGGCACAGAGACTTGTTCTTTTTAAAAGGATCATTAAGTCACTCTACTCAGCAGTAGAACATGAAAAATATGCCTGGTATGGTGCTATAGAAAACCACATGAAATCCAGCGACAGGGAGTAAACAGTTTATTGTTAACAATTTGGGGGAATGATACGAGGGAAAATAAGAAGGAATTGCATAAAGCACATTTTCATTTGCTGCCTAGGGAGTGTTTCTTCCTAGGGGAAGGGGCAATGTAAGTTGTTGCTCAGTTTTGTTTCAAAACACTATTTATAGAGTGCATTTCTGGTTTTGAGGAATGTCCACCTTCTAGAAGTTTCTAGCAAGGCAAATGCAGTGTTAACACAAGCCATGGAACATTTGAACTCTGCTCTGATCTGAAACTCTTTCTCCTCCCACCTTCTTTACATATGTCAGCAGCAGTGCTAGGCCTTCTCCTGCTCACCATTTCTGAGCACTGGGATCCTTTTCACTGGGCCTGTGTGCAGGAACCACCCAGGCAGGAGGTGGGGATTGACTTCCCTTATATTCCCAGGTAGAACACAGCACCTGTGTAGCCTTTCATCCATGTCTTCCAGTTCATCACTCCATGTAAATACAACGCTGATTTCAGTTCTATGTTCAGCAAAGGGCACTTCCATTATCTTTTGCTGTCACGTGCACACAGTATGCAAATAGGATAAGTTAGAGTGCTACAGGAATAGCTCCTTCGTTTCAGCCTCATCGTTTGTTTTGCATAAATGCTTTTATTTTTATTTTCAGTTTTCACTTTCTGAAAAACAAAGCAAAATATATGGATTTTTAATCTCTAAAGTCTTGTTTGTATCCTACTGAATAGAAGAGAAAGAAGGGAGATATCCAGAGATAGACAATAGATCGTGCCTCACAAATTCATAGTAAATTCACAAAAGTGAAGCAGTGGGAGCTGTCACTGTAATTTTGTTAATAAAAGCAGTAATAATAAGAGAGACTAAAAGTCATAGCCAGTTTCACTTAACAAATGAAATGCCAAACTATTAGCCAGCATTAACAATATTGAAGATCAGGAGATCTGAGAATTACAGCATTGTGGATTACAGCATCTACCTCTGGATCCATTTTGAATGACAAGTAAATAGACAAAATATCGCTGAAATCTCTTGACGTGAGAAAGTGTCTCCTTGAATTGTCCACCTCAGTCTGTGGAGAGCCTAGATTCTCCAATAATTGGTAAGCAAATAGATAATGCTGTTCCAGATCTAACAGGGACTCGACTCTCGGCCTTTGCTTAAGACTTGACTGAGCATCTTCAATGTCACACAATGTTTTCAGTGTTCTTTCTGTTCTTTAAGGCTTCCTGCTTTGTCTCCAGATTCCCTGGAAGCCATCTACTCTTATTTATCTCTGGAGCTGACTTTAATTCCTATAGCTCTCAAGAAAAGAAAGCATTTTAAAGGGTTTCTCATCAAAACGTTGTTATCAAGGCGTACTTAAAAATAAACTGCTTCTCTCCTTCCCTCCTTTCTAGAGTGAGCTGGGAGGACAGCACCAGTTGAATCATCCGTCTGAGTCACGCAAACAGCTGTCATTGTTAGATGGAAAGATGCACTAAAAAGCTGTCATTTGCTTGGGAGTATTTTTATACTTGACTCACTTGGCCGGTGAAGGGGAGAGTTGGTTGGGTTTTTTTTTTTTTCTTTTTGCCTTCTTTCACATGGAAAATTACAATGAAACCATGTGTTGTGGTAATGGCTATAAACTCTGCTACTGAAAAGCTTTACAGAAATCTTCCACCTCAGAGCATCTGTCATCCTGAAATCCTTGGGTTTTTGCACTTGTGCACAAGCTCTGTGAGGCCCTGAGCAGATATCAGATACCTTGCATCTGGACTGTAAATATGGACCACAGTCTCACCCTGACATCTAACACCTGACCCTAAGATTCCATTTTTTTTTTCCTTGCTCTTCTCCATCTCTTTTCATGTGCTCTGTTTTATAATCCTGTATCTCTTGTAGTTGACTCTGCAGCATCTTCTTTACTGTGCATTTCTCACCTTTTTCTTTGTTTCTTCACTCTCATCTCTGTTGTCCATCCTCTTTCTTTCCTGCATTTTCCTAGTGTTAATCTTTCTCCTCTCCTTTTTCATAGGTATCTTTATCTTTCTCCAACAACTAGGTCCTGTAAGTTTGTTTCCAAGTATTGTTAATCAGGAAGTCACAGCAGCAAGGAGCTATTTTATCCAAACTGATGGTGATGTGGTTGGTCTGCTTTTGATCTTATACCTGGCTCACTGAAAACTGGGGTATATTCCGGCTCCAGGATTTCCTGCACTGTGCATCTCAGGTAGCAGTATTTGAAGAGTAAGCTGGTGCTGCAAGATGATACAACCTTGGCAAAAGACAGAAGTGCAGAGACTAGAGTCCTAATTTCTCTAGTACTCCGTCCAACTTATAATTGTGAGTGTTTGTTTAAGCTTCCTAATCACAGCTTCGCAAAAGGGAGTTTTGAAAAACTGTCTGGGTGTAACATTAAAGAAAATCCCTACTTCAGTTCAAGAGAGTGGAAAGGAGATGAAGATGCAGCTACTCTTTATTGCTATGCTTACCATAAAGCTTAACATCACTGACTTAAATGGCTATTCTAATTATTTCTCTGAAACAAGTCATGTTTTTAATACTTCTCTGACTCAAGGAATCTAATACTATGAATTTTCTAACATGAACCAGAAGACTTATCTCTTCACTTCTTGAGCACTTGAAGATTTTTCTAGGAGACACATTAAAGCAAAGTGCTATATTCTCTTTTAAGTGTAGTAATTTTGAAATTTATTATAGTTGATCTTAAAATATTAAAAGGCAACAGTGATCTTGCTGCTTCTATAACCCTACAGAAGCATTGATTTATACTCTAGAAGATGGAATTTATGCCACGTAAGAAACTTTGATACCATGCTGTGTGTCCACAGTGGTTTGTAGGCTACATTATCATATTTTCTTCCTCATTTATCCCTAATCAACAGGACAAGGCTCTTTTCTGAGATGTATCGCTCTCTAAAGTTTGTTGATATGTTGAATTTATTTTTTTTTTTATGACTTGTTTTGGAATGGGTTCATATTTCTTTCTAGTCACCTGGAGACAACTTGGCAAGCAAAGAATTCAGTAATTGGATGCGAATCTGACAAATTCTTACAGTTCTTGGTGATTCTGTGAGGGATGCCAGGTGTTTCTGCTCCCTGGAAAGTGAGCTGTGCCACTGGCGGAGCTGTAGGTTCAGAATCAACTCTGCTCTCGCACTCTGGGATCTGGTTAGTTGTCTGAACCTCTGCTTTCCTTCCTTTCTTGTCTTCTTCCCTTCCTTTTCCTCTACATACAGCCACTAATCCTAAAATAATTTCTGCGGTTGCCTCTTGGTGTTTGTTTGTTTGGGGTTTTTGTTGTTGATTGTGTGGGTTTTTGTTTTGTTGTTTAGTTTAGTAGGTTGGTTTTTTTTCCTCTTCTCTGTGCTGCAATTACTAGCTCCTTGCATTGTGTCCTTTTTTTTACGGGTGAAATCTTCTGGCATGTCATATGAATATATGATGCTAAAGAAATGTTTCAGCATAGCATTTGTCTGTAACAACTTGAATTCCTGAGGAAGGGGTATACAGATACTAGATTAGTAGGAGTTTGGATTCCTGAGAAAGTAGCATATAGCTATCAGATCAGTATGGTCTTGCCAGCAAGTTTAAAGCTATAAAGTTATTTATTTTTTTGGTTGTTTTGTTAGACAGGTGATTTTGTCTGCTCTGAAAAGAAAATAACACCGCACAAAGCATAGACACTAGCACAGAGCAGTTATACTCATTTAATGCAGGAAATAAAGGTGTTGTATAAACCAAGTTGCATTATGTAAAAGACCCGTTTGAAACCCGAGGTTAACACTTCAGGCTGAATATTTGGCATTTTATGGGCGCTACAAAAATCAGTTTAATTTGTAATTTATCATACTCTTATTTCAGGAAAATGGTAGCCATACCATTATTATGTAAAACACCATAGAATTAAAATGCATTCTTTTGATTAAGTCAGTATTATGTTAACTAATTCCTGTAGCCAGAAGTACTAAGTGGACAGCCTGGGCATGTTATATTTTCAATACCGTGCCTGAAGCTTCAAATTGCTGTTTATAATGAAGTTGTGAAGTGCTCACCCTGATAAAGCTTTATCGTGTTCCGATTGAAGATACTGATTCAGTGTATTTCAGAAATTCACAATAATGTCCCCCACATGTTCTCTTATCTGCTTCATGGAAAACCATAGTTTCTACTTATCTGGTCACTTACCTGTCAAAACAGTTTCTCTGAGAGCTTGAGAAAATTAAATGTGAGGCATATCACTGCCTCTTTAAGTCCCACTCTATTTTTCTGAAAGAAAATCTGCTGAAGTTGTTGGTATCCTTCCCCTTTAGCTGTACACACATCACATAACCACAGGGATAAAAGTGCATCACGTTTCTGCTCTCCCTAAGGGAGTTCTGGTTGCCCAATAATTGTAATGTGTGCTTATTTTTACATTTGTGTTTAGACCCAATGCAAGCAGGGGACTTCTGTAGATCCCAGTAAGCTGTTTAAACAATCGGGCTCCTCACACTTTGAAGTAAAAGAAAGAAATAACCTTTCTTTTTCTGCTGAAAACGAACACAATCAAAAAGCCAGCTTTTGGGAAGAGGGTGAGGAGAATGCTTTCCTTTGAAAAGAAGTTTAAAACATTAAAACAATGAAAATTCATTATTCATAAATCAATTACGAATGTTGGTGACTGTAACAAATACATTAACAATTGATTTTGTTAAATATGTGGGCAGAACGCTCTGAGTTTTCAAATCTGGAAATGTTTCAGTATGTGCCCAGCTTTGGAAAAGTCACGGTGAAGAAGTCCGTGGGCTCGCTTGCGTGCTCCAGATCAGGGTCTTCTGTAGCTCGTTGCAGGATTTATGGTTATGATACGTTTCATTAGCTAGCAGTTGAAGTTCCAGCCCCAGTATGTAGTTGTGTGTTTGCAAGTTTCAAAACTTGTTTGTTTTTACTGGAAGGCTATTTATTTTACAGAAGTAATTTAGTCAGGAAGTCCTTTTAAGAAGACCTTGGTTCTAACCAATCACAGATTTTGCATTTAATGTGATAACTACATGTCGATGCCATAAAGTTGTAAATACATTACCAAAAGAATAAATGTGTTTGAAGCCTACAAACAGGGATTTAGGAAAATCTTCTGGTGACTCACTTATTCCTAAAATTTCATAAAATTGTGCAACACCTTCCTTGCCTTTGAAGTGCAGCTATCTGCAGGGTAAAATGTGGCAGCTGGTCGTACACACACAGGTTAACCCAGCCTGACCCTGGCAAGGCTTGGTAGCTGACAAAATCATGGTGTGAGGCTCTAAGGCTGCAGACAGACCTGAAAATAAGCAGTCTAAACTACTGAGAGTTCCAAATAAATGACTAAGTGTTGGAGGAGATACGGAATGTGCCATTTTGTATTTTACTTTGTGAGATCGCAAAATGTACAAAATGTATTTTATTTTGTGAGACCGGGTGTAATTTAAAGCTTAACTTTTTTGAAGTTGAGCTCGCCTTCTGTTTTAGTGGGGTTGATACTTCTCTGTGAACCCACTTCAGTGGTTTTGATTATAGGGCCATTTCAGAATGACAAGGTGACGGTATTTTCTTTCCCCATTTCAGTGTTGTTAAATTCCGAGTGCTGTCAGGGCTGAAATATTAGTCACTGGGAGAGATTTGCCATTATTTTCAAGAAGTCTGGTGACATATTGGTACTCTGAAGCTTTCACTTTAAACAGAACTAACCCAACCTTAATGGTTGTTTTAGCTCCTGTTTTGTGGTTGAACGCTTCTATAGCTGGTATGCAGCGCTCCCCTTTGTCACTGATCAAAAGTAGTAGTGCTGCTTAGTAATTTGGGAAAGAAAAATTTTATTTTTGAATTAAGTCTTATACATTGACATTAATGAAGGATGCTGAGATATTTTGAAACACCTCTGCTGTTTGGTTTTTTCCCCTTTTTTCCTTCCTCTTCATATAAGTACTCTTTGATTTAAGGTTGCTATTGATTTGTTATACACTTGTCCTTGGTCATTGTGCTGTGTGGTTTCTTGGTGTAAATAGATAACCATTAAACATCAGATAAGAGGGCAGGAGTGACTCTTCCCATTACAAGGTGCTGTGCTGTCAGTTACTAGGAAACATTTTGTGCTTTTTGAAAGGATCCTCCTATGGATTTTCTTTTGTCGTGGGGACTATTTTGTAGCATTTTTGATGTATTATCCTGGATGATAATGGAAATAGGTTTTTGTCAAATATGATTAATTCTGTGCCAACACTTTTCTGTCAGACATCGATACTTAACTGTACATGGTTTGAATAGAAGGTTAAAATCAGGTAGTTTATTACAAAGGTTGGTCTTTTTTAACTAGCTTTCTGTTTACATGTGGTGCATTTAAGTGATACTAAAGAACTTCTTTTGGAGAAGTTAGCAAGAAAATCACAGGTATTGTCATATACGGTTCTTATTTTACTTTAACACATGTTACTTGCTTGTTCTGTCTTCCAGTGTTTCTGTGGTGTGATGCAATATAGAAGTCTGTTTGCTGGGACAGCCAGTTTAGGTACTGCACAGTGAAAGAACTTGGAGAAAGTAATGAGATCAGTCCAGAATTCTAGACTAAACCCAGCAGCAGGAGAGGGTTGGTGAGTGTATTCTCTCCTGTTATCTGGAAACAGGCGCATGTCTCGGTTGTTGCATGGTTCACACCCAAAGGGGAAATTCACTTCAGATGAAAGTGCCTTTGATGTGAATTGGCAGGTAAAGAAGGAAGGTCTAGAATAGGATGATGCAAAGGTTGGTCTGTGATCTGGATTGCTTTTTTCCACTGACCTCATGAAGAATCTGTGCATTTTTCAGAGAGATCCCATATTTATTTTCATCTCTTGAAGAGCAATTGCAGGCAGGAAATAGAGGTCACCTGTGCAGAGTGCAGAAGAATTGGAACTGAACCACAGTCTCCTGCTGAATGAATGCTAAAATGAGCAAGCCTTGATGAAATTAAACAGCAGACCTCATTAAAACTGAGTAGCTGAGTTTATTAAGTCTTTATTAAGTGTTTTGTTAGCCTTTTCCTATATATGCATGAATGCATGCTGTCTTTTCCTCTCTAATTAAGAAATTAAATATAATTACATTTAATTGAGAAATCAGAAACATCCTTGGTCATCAATGAGCATTGGCCTCTCCAGGTGAAAACACTACGAGACAGTAACATCACCTGACCTGGAGAGGCAGATTTTCCCAAAGGCACTGGGCAGGGTTAGATGAGTTCAGATGTGGGGGTTGTAATTCACATCTCACAAACTATGTGAAACTCAAGCTCTTTTTTTTTTTTTTTTTTTTTTTCCCCCCTGCTTCTTTTATAAGTTAGTGAAAGTTCTTTTGTCACTTTGTTCAAAGATCATCATCATCCTGGCAAATCTCTTGCTGAATTTAGTGTAGACATAAGAAAGCAGAGTTCTGTTTCTGGTAGTATCATTCTTGGTAGGCAGTGTAAAGACGCTCACGAATTGTTCTGTCATTAACTTGCTTCTCCATATCAATAAACAGCAGAGAGTCTATCTCCAGGACAGCTGATACGTTTGGGAATCCTCAAGATGACGGTGTGAAGTGAATCCTTGCAGGAATCTGGACAGAGTTCTGCTCTAGAAAGAGGTATGGAAGGGACATGCCTCATTATTGCAAAGTAAAATCAGATTCTTGCCAGCATGAAGTTCTCTGAAGTCAGGGATTGGTTCGCATTTTAGAGCCTGAGCCACAAAGGATTGCAAGAAGAAATTACCTAAGAAATGGACTAAGACAGAAGGAACTGGTTTGCTTTCCTCCAGGACACGCCTGTCAAAAGTCATCAGTGTTTGCTGGATCTTTCCAGGGTACAATAACTCTCCCAGCAAGTTCCCCTGTTGCAGTTATCACTGCGGCTGGAGGTAGGATTTTTGTTGTATGTGACTAGGAAGCCAGAGTGGAAGTCGCTGTCTGACTCGTGCGTCAGTGACTGACTGCAGGACTGGTTACCTGAGAGACCAAATGCCATTGGACTGGGTCCGAAAAGTATTCTCAGTAAAAAAGGAGATGAGATGTCTAACTGACTGTTTTCCATGAAAATTCATTGGAAAGTTTGTCGCTCTTAGTCTGACATACAGAGTACTTGCTGACCTTCAGAGGAAATAGCAGTGTTCTTTTTTTTTTTTTACAAAGATTCTTAGTGAAAAAGTTTTCCTTGGTGGTGATTTCTCATCTTCATTTTGCTTCTGCTTTGAGGCCTGATCCTTGATCTTCTTGTGACATGATGTGTGGGTGTAGCTGCATTTAGTCATTGATTGCATCATTGTCGAGGCTTTCTCGTGCTCAGAAGAGATGCCCTTTCACGTTTGTCCTTGTGGTAGTCATGGAGTGTCCTGCAACAGGCAATAGGATATGAGCAGTAAAATGCTAGAGACGCCAAATGAAGAAATTAACAAATCAGTTAATATAAACATAATTAATCTAAATAAAAATTCTGTCTAGGAATCACTGAAGAGATCCAAACTGCTACCAATGGACTGCGACACCACAAACTATGGCAGAAGAAGAAATGCAACAGAAATGCAAACTCATAGCATAACAATAAGCAATGTTTGAAATAATTTGCAACAACCTATAGCTGAAGAGAAATACAACTGTGATTGCTACTGCAGCAAGACTTTTGCAAGTTTATGGAACTCCAAGAGAAGAGCAGTAAAGCTGTAATAATTTTTTTAATCAGACACAGATTGGCAAGACACAGCTCTGAGCCCAAGGGCTAAATAAATGAAACTATAAGGACCCACAAAGTTGCTTTCATTTTGAAGGGATTTGGGGTTAGTGGCAGCATTTTAAACATGCATTCAGGAATTGAGAGAATGAATGCTCAGTTGGCATTTCACCCTGAGTGCTCTGATGATGTTTGGACTTGTTCAGGCAATGATTATTCAAGGGCTAAAATCTGCAAGCCAGCACCGCTGACATTTTTTCCTTTCTTCCTTGTTTTGTGTTTAGGGTTGTTTTGTGTTTTGTTTTTGGTATATTTTGAAGTTGTTTTGTTTGGGTGAGATTTTTTGGTGTCTTTTTTCAGTCCCTGTTTTGAATGGGTTGGGCTGATGGCATGACAAAAAGCATCAATTGGAAATACAGGTATATTTATTCTGAGTAAGTGACATTCACTGACACTGGATGTATTTAATGGAAGATGGAAAGTTCATTGTCACCTACTAGAGACCATACTGAATACAAGTATTTGGAAGATTATAGCTCTAGTTTAAAGACCTAATATAGGGTATTGTTTGTACTTCTCTCCATCCACATATAAGAACCTCTCAGAAAATTCTGATGAACTATGAATTCTTTAAAAGGTGATTCTGGGAAATCTAGTAAATTCTTTTTCTTTTCCTCTGCCATGCTTTTCAGAGTAACCATGAAAAATTTGGAAATTACCAAGAATGCAGCCACCATACCTTTTACCTTCTGTGTAAAAGTCTGTTCCATCACAGTGTGATGGTTTTTCAAAGTTGCTGTGAATTTCTGTTAATTCATTTACAATTGTAAATAGTGGAAAAAAAAGATGTATTTGGGAAGTTCAAAAGGCAGAGGAAGCCACAGAGGAATCTGGGGACTTCTCTAAAACCTACAGCCCTAGTTGTACTGGATCATTTAGGAAACTTAAGAACATGGAGGAGGGATGAGGGAAGTCTTTTGTAAGGAGAACCTTCCCTATTTTATTTCTTGGAAAAATCTCGATGCAAGAGATAGGCCTTTGTAGTTAAACTTGTAAAGAATACAACAGAAAATTGATAATGTTCCTGCAGAGAGATTCTGAGAACAAATAAAATGTCCCATTTTTCATCCTGATAGATATAAGGACAATAAATCCAGGTGAAAATATTTTCTTGATTTGCTATGTATTTTCACAATGTAACACATTGAAGATTGATTCCCATTTTATTTGGAGGTCGTTATGAATTCCTTTTAAAGTGGTGCATGGATCAGCAAATTCCCTGTTTGTAGTCTACCATCTGTAAGTCTTACTGGATCTATTTAATTAGATTTCAGTGCAGCATCTGTAGCACTGGTAAATTCAAATAATTAAGCTTTGTAATTTCTTGTGTATTCTAAATGTCAGAAAACTAGTTGCTGCAGAGCAGATAATTCCTTTTTGTAATTGTAAGTTCTGTCATGAATTGTTTCCTCATTTATAGCTATTAGAACTTTGAAAATAATTTTATATAATTGGGTTCCATTTGAATTACTTTTTGCTATAAGTTCACATTTTTGTATTTTTTTTGATGTAGCTTATTTTCTTTTTCTCTTCAGTTAAATTTCATATGTCTTCCCTAAAATCTTTTACTACTCCTTTATCAAAGCAGCTGAAATAACTGAGTGGCCTGGGAGAGGGAGAAACAGAGATACTGTGACCCAAATGTTAGCTGAGTTGGATTCATCCCAAAGCATTACATGCTCGTGCCAAGACGAGTTTCTAAATGCACATCACTAGATGATAATCTCTGTTTCATTTTAAAATAAATAAATCAAAACACCTGCATTTCAGTCCCTGGTTCAAGGTTTTTTTTCTGTAGTTTTCAAGGGTTTTCAGTATTTTATATGTAAAGTTCTTTGAATAGAGATTCTAATGTGATCTTCTGGGGATTTCACTGTACAGCAGTTGCTGCCTAAGACATCTGAGCCCTAGTGCCTGGCAAATGGAAAGTTTACATGGTATATTCTGGGCAGATACGAAGTCCTTTTGGCTGTGCTTCACATCAGCTCAAAGCCATGAGGTGCAGGTTAACCCTGCTCTGAGAGGTTGGCTTTATCAGCTTGCTTCTGTCATTGCACCGATACAGTTGCCTGGCTTCTTGTCAGCTCCTGGCTCAGCGGGCTCGTGTCTGCCTGGAGCACACGGTTCGTGTCCAACCACGGCGAACAGCCCAGTGGTGCTGCTATCGCTGCCTCTGGGAGCCCAGTGCTGGCCACATCACAGGGCCAGGGGGCTTCAGAGACCAATTTAGCACTGTTAATTAATAGGCTGTTTATTATCTTTTCAAAGTGTTGCTTAATGATAAGCTTAATCATTACTGTTACATGAGATAGAAAGGAAAATGGGAGCATCCTACAGACACGGTTCCTTGCAGGACTTCTGTGGTCATTCTGTTGACTGCAGAGTCCTGTTACACAGCATTTGGATACTGATTGAAGCAGGTCTTAACTGGCCTTTGGCACCTGAATGTGAGAGAGAAATTTAGCTTAAAATTAGTTTTGTATGTTTTAGCAAATATCTGAAGATACTTTGTCTTGGTTATAAACCAGCTCTTGGGTACAGATCAGCTCATCTAGATTTCACTTTTACTTCTACATTCAAAATTCTGGGAAATAGTTGGAAATGTAAGTAAGATGTCCTGTAAGTATTCTAAAGCTACAAGGCAAACAAACCCCTTCCACGTAAAACCTACTTATCTTTTTGAAATCCCTTTGCTGACAATTCGATCTCCAGGGTTCTATGACTTCCTGTCTTACGATGTTTAACTTCATATCATGGAAAATAACAAGATTAAAACACAGAAGCCTGTGGCAGGTATCAGTTGACGATTTAATTTAATTGATCAAACACGGACATTGGAGGCTAAGGCTTATTTTAATTCAAGACTGATCTTTTCAATGAAGCTGCTATATAAAATATAAAAACTGGGACCAGATGTTCGTTTTTGCTGACATCCAGCTGCAGGTGATGCTCACCGCTGCTCCCCCAAATGACTCAGTGAACAATCAGGCACTTTGATCCCATTCTTGAATAGGACCACGTATTTTTCTCAGTGTTCTTGCAATGTAAAGGTGACTTAACATGTCCACAGAAGTGAAAATGTACTCGGCAGCCTTCCTGAAGTTGGAGTAACGGGAAACCTTCCCTCTTACACCTCGTGCTTTCTCTGCAGTCACAAAGCATGTTTCCACTTCAGGAATCTGAAGCAGACAGATGATGCAACTTTTGTTTTTGACACTTTGCTGGGTGAAGGGCAGAGCCAAGAATAGAATTCAGGTCTCTGCAGCATGATCCTGCTCTAGCTGCCCTGCCTGGTTCTTTCAGCCTGCTGCTACTAGAGACTTTGCTGACCCAGCTGCAAGCAAATTTGGGGACAGCCAAAGTTTACTTTAATTGTGTATGTTTGTCATGCAACTGCAATTAATGATTTTTCTTTCAATTATTGAAAGTCACTGCACTTGCGTCTTACCGTTTATGTGGTAATTCTGTCAAGCGATGGAAGATTTGTAGAGATGCCTGTGGGAAATGTTCTATTTATCGAGTGTTTATTACAAATCCCTTGCTGTAATGGAAAATTAAGCAGCGTGGGGAGCATGCCAAATAGGTATTAAAGAAGGAATCGGAACAAGTTAGAAAACGTCATAGATCTGGAAACACCGATGCTCACCACTATTGACAATTGCCACTAAAACACTCAGGAGCCAGTTCCAGTGGCTGTTGGGGGAAACTGTGAGTGCCTGACTGACACTAATGCTACCCTGGTACCTTGGCAAGAGCCTGCTTACAACGTGGAAGGTTAGCGTCTTGACTGTAGTTTTGTGTCTTGTGAGCAAACCAAAGATGCTGTGGGATCTATTGTGGGATCTATTGTGTGCTCTGTTTCTAGGGCAGGCTGTTGAATGAAAGGTTGAGACAGAAAAAAGGTTCAATTTTCTAAATGGCCACATGACAGGCTAGGTGCTTATTGTGTAGGCCACGCAGTAATCACCCAGCACGGTGAACATTAATGCAGCAGTCCCAACACTTTTCTCTTGTAACACCACTGTCTTTTCCAGAGGTTTGTCAATTAAGCATTAATCTGTTATGACCGCTGGGAATTGAGTGGAATCGGATGATTCATAATTCTCCATTTATACCAGTTATCAGTTTCCAAAATATTTCTAAACTGGTGATTATTTGTCTTTCAAGTGGTCATTTAATTATTTGTTTATTTTAAATATGTTGAGTGTGGTTTATGGAGCTGACAAAGACTGGATTGTTGGGAACACCGTGAGCAAGTTTGTATTCTCTTGAGTAGTAGCTTTTCTTGGAAGTAGACTTACATTTTGGGCTAGTTCTTAAGTGTAATTTTCCTTCCTGTTTTTACTTAATGCTTTACAATTTATTTTTTTTTTTTTTTAGTATTCTATGCTATTTTTCATAGAAATAACTCAAATTCTAGCTTTCTCTTTTGCTATCCAATACAGTTCTATACAAGCCAGTCTACAGAGAGAAGTCAAATACTTTCATCCTAATTCACTGTTGTTGTTTTGAGCCACTGTAACTGCACTGAAATAAAGAAATTCATAGAATCACAAAGTATGATGCTGCAATACTGATACGATGAATGAGATTTGTCTATTAGCCAAAAATCTGCTGATACAATGCCAATAATCCTGCATCTGCTGAATTAAGTAAACCAGATGATTTTTCAGGAACTCAAAAAAATCAGAGACCGTGTTTTATTGCAATTGTAATGTGCTTAGTTATTGCATTTGTGTGACTTTTCTGGACTCCCACAGATGTTTCATGGCTCAAAATGGATTCTTTGGTAGTGTGTAAAAAGTACCATCAAAATTCCCATGTATGTCACCTGGCGAGTAGCATCGTTCAAGCAATAGTATGAAAGCCTTTGAAAGTGTAGAAAAGGCTGATGTTCACTGGCATGAAAAGAACATCCATAGTAGTCAAGCCTATATCTCTTCATCCTAATGGGTGTTAACAGAAGTTTCCGAAAGGTAACTGCATGTTTTTCCAGCAGGTGCTAGAAGGAAAATATTGATCAGCCTGGTTGATGTAATGCAGTACATTAGGACTTCTGGCATGTTCTGAGCATTCAGCTGTTTTGCTTATACAATGATGTTAGCAGCATTCTGGCAAATAACAGAAATGAAGATCAATAAAAGCATTAGAAATAAATGCTCTTCTGTTGGGTGAAGTAATACGTTGTGTTGCACCTGAACAAAGCATAGGTTTACAATATGGCTCATGAGAAAGCATGATGGGTCAATTGGTAGAGTTGTTCCAAATATCCTGTCTTACTTATTAGAAAATTCTGTTATTGCCTTTATTGAAATAGGTAAAAGCCAATTCTGTGGACTGGCTTGATTAGAAAATAAGGTTGTGTGTGTATATATATATATATATGTATAAATAAAACTATATGGAAATTCCCTAAAGCACTGTATAAACATAGCCCTTTCTTCTGAGCAGTCAGTATCATTTTACGATGTATTTCAGAATGTATTTAGTTCATATGTAGGTCAGCAATGATACCTTTGCAGCTAGAAAGATTGAAGAGATCCTGTTCATTGGAACTGGGGAAACAGGTCTCAAAGAACTAAGTGGCTGTTCCTGACCCCTGTGAAGAACAGGGACTGAGCTGGTTGATTCCAGATGTTCAGAACCAGTTTTAGAACAAATGGCTGCAAGGCATATTCTTGAAAGTAATGGATCACGAGGGCAATCCCAAAAATCTGTTGCATGTCAGACTCATCTAAAAAATTGTCTACTTCTGTGTGTGTTGTGTGTTCAGTAACGGACATCTGAGAGCCGTTGCGTCATTGTGCTTTGACCAGGAGGTTGGACAGTAGACTGCGTGTGGTCCCTTCCCACATGAAAGATAATGGTGATTCTGTGATTCATGTTCTGATACAGAACTGTTTAACAAAAAGGATTTGGGGTGGTTTGTTTTTCTCCTCAGGCTGTGTTTTATAGCTGCCAAATCAAAACTGGGTGGTGTTGACTCCTTCAGCATTTTAAGTACGGATGGTTATGCCCAAGGAACACCTACGGTTTGTGTTAAACAGGGTGGCTCTGGAAAACACAGAGATCTAGAGGACCCACGAGCAGAATTTCTCCCCATTTCTGGTGGGACAGGGGAGGGAAGAGAAAAGAAGCAGAGGCTTCATAAACTACTGATGGTCCCTCATAGCTGAAATTTGTTGTTCTTACTGAGTGGTTGCATGAACAGTTGTGATGTGTGACTCCTGCTGAGCTGTGCTCTGTGGGAGTTGAGACACGGTGTTCTTTTTCAGTGGATGTTGCTGTAATTTTCTAAGCTTGATGCTTATGTAAAATATGGCTTTTAGATATTAGAATGTCATTTTATTTTATTTTTTTTTTTTTGCCTCTATGCAATAGTAGTGCACTTCTTGCAGACTTATGGTGCATCATCTTAACATAACCATTTCAAGCTGGTTCAGCAAACAAAGCAAGGAAGAAAAGATTCTGTTTAACCCCTTGAGGTTTTATTTCTAGTTACTTCTTTGGGGGCAATATTCACATGGATTATAAGTAGCCTTTAAAAATGATACCACTCTATATACTCAGCTGATCTCAAAAAATTGTGTGCAAAAATACAAGTAGAAGAAAGCTGTTTTGGAAGAGTTGTCATCAAATGCTATTCAGTCAGTTGATTTTATTTCTTAATTCTGATAGCTAAACCAGAGGGGGAAAATGAAATGTATCCTGCTTATTGGTCTTATTCTTTTACTTCTTGTATAATTTCTATATTTTAGTGGATTCTAATATTTCTAACTGGATATTGGGACAGTTCTTGCAATCCTGTTCTGTAGGGGAGGTTCAGCAGTAGTGTTTAAGAATTGGATCACTTCCTCCGTGTGTCTGCTTTCGTAGTAGGCATGTTGAACAAAGCAAACATTATAGAAACACAAGGCTAAAAAAAGTCTCCATGAAAATGTTTAATGAGTGTACCTTTTAAATGTCCTGTGTGTGGCTCTTTTCCAAGCTCCAGAGCTCTCTTGGCACAGCCAGTAAGAGAGGAGCACTAAAAATGTTTCAGTCTTGTTTATTTTCCCTGCTGGAAAACAGTCTTCATGGTAAGCTTCTACTTTTGTGAAAGTTTTCAAATATTTAGGCATTTTATTCCCCTGGGAAATAAGGGAACAAATTCCAACCTTCTTCAGCGTTGATGACATGGTGTTGTTGCTGGTCAGCAGTCAGCCCTGGTAACACTCACGTGTCAAATGTCGCCTGTGTTGGGATCCTGAGGTGGCTTTGTCACCTGCCACGGCAGGCAGGGGGGTGGCTACGCTCTACTGCCCCGACCAAAAGTCGCGTGGCTTTCCTGAGTTTACCCAGTGAACGATGCCAAACAATGGCATTCTCGTGGAAGAGAGCTCACACGTGGCTGTTTGGGTGACTGATGGCATTGAAGGAGAGAAAGGCAAAACGAGTGCTTCCCAGCATGGTTCGTTGTGCAAAGGTAATGGTGTGAACCCTGACAAGCAGAGGGAGAGATTCGCTTCCCGAGAGAAGTCAGTCACGGCAGCGCTGGATTTCCTAAGGGGCTATAAATTAAATCTGTTTCTATAGCTTTGCTGGGTAGCAGAGAAGCTAAAATTAGATGAGCTGAGTTGTATTATTCTGAAATAATGTTTTACGATGTTTTGTTCTGTTCTGTTTGGTGGTAACTGCAACTATTTAAGAAGATACCTGGTCACAGGCTCCTTAAATGAGCGCAGGTTCTGTTATGTATGATTTAGTTAAAGAAGTGGCCCAACTGAGGATATCTTTCTCAAATCCCAACGTTGGGAGTGTGACAATTGCTAAATGTTATTGCAAACTGGGAAAATGAAACAGCTACAGAATTTCAGATAGGTAGGAGGGAGAGCCCAGAGAAGGGCAGAGGACTAAGTTGCCGCATTACTGCGATACCGCTTCTCTCACATGTACGGAGACGTGGGGCCTCGGCTGCTTTCGTGTTTGAGTCAGTGAAGGACTTGAATCTGCACACTAACTCAACAGGTAGGCTCTCTATTCTGTTCCTGTATCACTGCTGCAATAGGGCTGATCAGGGAAAATGCCTTAGAAATAAATGATGATGGATTTAATTTGAATGAGGAAAAAACCTGGGTTCATTTGAATTGTGGATTTTCAATTGTCTGTTCTGTCTCTTCTATTGCAGTTTGCTGCTTTTAGTTCCGTATACCTTATTGTAGTGTTTTAAATAAATATAAATACCTCATTATAATATTAGTCATATCATCTGGTGACTTGGTTTGATTTATATAGTGCAAGCTAAAGGGTGTTATTTGGCTCTTATGTACCCACAGATGCATGCCTAGTCATGCTGTTTTATGTACAACACAGCTGCTACTGTGTTACTGCATTTTCCATCTAAGTGAAATAATTTTCTCCCACGTACAGCCTGATTAATCAGCCTCTACATAAAATTGAGTCCATATTGTAACTGAAATCTACTATCCCTACCCATGACTGGACTGAAGAATATCGGCACAGTGAGTGGCAGAGTTTTCATCTAAGGGTTAGTGTAGCGACTGCAGGTTTTAGGTGTCACTTGTACTGTTAAAGCCATCCTTCACATCTGCATAGCTACGACTCTTTATCCCACTGTCTTGGCCTTTTTAGAGCTGTTATGGGGGATGTTTCACAAAGACGACACATATGGAGGCATTTCAGTTGTGACATGCTGGCTGTGACCGTATTACAGAGGAAACGCAGTTTCATAAAGAAGGTGCAAGTCTGGAATTTAGAAAAGTGGCTTCTGTTTCAGGTCACTTTGGGTTTCCTGAATGACTGAAGTCACTGGATTGCTGCATAGCCCAGCCTACCATCCAAACACCTTTGGAGTGGGAACAATACTACTGGCCATCCCTGTAGGAACTGTGTAGATAATATACTAGCATTTGTAAGGCTTGCAAAGATCACTGTGCCGTGGCCCCATAAGTCCCTTAGATGGACTGTAGGAAGTGGTTTCCTCATGCCGAAGGACTCTTAACTCTCTGCAGAATTCAGGTTTTCTATAAGCTAAAATCTTAGGTGCTAGAAGTGCTAGGACTTTTCTCTGACCTTTCCTTTCCGTACTTGCTTCTCATTATTCTTCTGTTCCCTGTTTATCATTCTATAGTTAGCTGAAATAATCAGGGTTCCAGCAGGAGCGCCTGCTGTGATTAAACTGAAATACCATATGTTGGCTCAGCAGGGCAAAGTCACCTATAAACTATTTTCATTTTTTGAAGGGGAGGACAGATCTTACTTTCAGGGAGCAACTTGTATGAAGGGCTAGTGAAAAATCCCTCTCCAAGTGAGCTGGCATTAGTGGCCATACTGCTAAGTAAGCAGTGCAGTGCTATTTCAGTCTTGATTCTTCATTATAGAATTCTGCCAGGCTGGTGATCTTTCAGGCTTTAACAGAGCAAAAGATATGTTTTAAATGTGATTCACCTCATCTAACTGGAGCTAGTTGTATTTCAGCCAACTGGTTAGAGTTGTTTTGCAGCCACTGGAGTGAAGCAGACAATTAATTCTCAGATGCAGCTCATCTGACCTAATTTGGATAGCTGGGTTAGAATGAGATGAATGGTGCCTGTCTCTGCCTATTGACTAAAGGAAACCTAGACAGCTACCTTAGATGAATCCTGCCTTTCATGCCAATATTCAGATATCTTCTAAAACACTATCTTTCTATACTTTAAGCTCAAGCAGTGTGTAGTCCTGAATGGAACAAGAGTTTTCATGTTAAAATGCCACCGAATCTTACCAAGTCCATGTCTTTGGGTTGTGGAGTTGTAACTTTTCTGTGACAGATTGCACATGCAGTTCTTTAATTACTGCAATATTATATATCTTGGATTTATAGACGGACAAAAATTCTCAGCACTGTGATATTGCAATGATAATATTCTAAAATAGATGAATATCAAGACGAAATGTGACCTATTGAGAGAGGTTCTTACAGATTGCTTTTTTTTTTTTCCCCCCACAAAACGATCATAACAGCAATGTATTTGTCAGTAGTTTTGGTATTTGTCTTTAGTATGATACAGAAAAATACATTTGTAGAGCACTAAAGTTCAATATGTTACAGGATTTAGAAGTGTCCTAGATTTGTTTATACTTCTCGTTAGCGTGGAAAGTTCTTCAGTATGTCATTGTACCAAGAATATTAATAGGCTGTTCTGAAAGCACTTCAGTAGCCCTCAGAATTCATGCTGTATCACTCAAAGCACTTTGTTTCCATTCAGTAGATAAATCTTAGAGGATCATTTTATGGTAATCACAGCAAAACTTACAGTGATGGATGGCAATGCCAGACTCCAAAGAATAGTATAAAGTTAACCTCAAACTTGTGAAAGTGATTCTCACTAAAAATGTAACATTTTAAATTCGTGGTTGAATTTTTGGCTTGTATTCTTCGCTGCTAAAGAGTTGAGTGGAGATTCCCAAGATGCACAAACCCAACTAAAACCTTTCTGTAACTGGGAATAGTTTCTACACCTTAATTGTCTGATTGTCTCATTCATTTGAGAAGTGATTCTTTTGTAACAAAGCAGGAGGATTCTGCGATACTTTGGGTGTGAGGAGAGATGATTATTATCATTTCCCCCTACCACTGTACAACTCGGCTAACTTGATTAGAATTGCACCTGCTCTGTACCTTCAGAAAGAAGATGTTTTAACCTTATGACCTGGGAGAAATGGCAAACTTTTCTACTTGATATGTTTTATGAATAATCCATAATTTGTAATTTAAAGTCTGGCAAGTACTTGGAAGTTGAAACTGGTAATGATGGATCTTTACGTTTTCTGAAATTTAATACATAAATGCTTTTCTCATCTGCTCCCTGGCAATCTCTAGCAGATGCTGCCCAACTTACTGAATGATTACTATCAGAAAGGAACTTCTCTCTCTCTCTTTCATTCTTTCTTGGGATAGAATCTTACGAACTAATGAGTATTGATTTACCTCAGATTCCTTTTGGTAGTGGTCAGATTAATTTTACCAAACTTTTCCTGGTTCCATTTATGTGAAGAAAACCTAACATACTTGGAACAGCTTCAAGTCAGTTGTTACCATTAAGGATTTAGGATGTAACAGCATGAATAGAGATCTGAGTGTACAGCTCTGACAAAGCTATGGAGGGGAATCTCTTTATGGTTGTTTCTATAAAGGCCAGTTTTGTCCATCAGAATGCTTGTAAGGTCTAAGGGAGCCATTTTTGGAGAATATTTCTTCTAATTGATGAGGATGGGACGAAGGAAGTGATTCTAGCTAGTTGTTATACACAGTGAAGACATTCATAGTATGAGGTGTTGGTTAGAATGTTAGAGATGAGGAAAAACCCATGGTTGTGCATTGCTGATGCCCTTTATGTAACACTTGAGAGACTTGGGTGGCTGTACATTGTAGGCTTTGCATTTCCTGAAAGTATCTCCAGGTGTCTGTTTCTTCGTAGCTTGAACCTGCAATCTGCAAAAGTTTCCAGCAGCTCCGTGCGTGTATAGAAGCAAAATGAGGCTTATGGTTTTTCTGAGTATATTCCATGACTGTCACAGTCTTTTCCAGGTTCTAACACATCTAAGATAAAGATTTTATTTTAAAGAGAACATTATTTTATGCACAAGGTTTTGTTCACAGAGAGAGACTTTCTTATGGGTACTTGAAGTATTTCTAGCTATCTGTGTGCAAGAGATATCTCGTTCACCAGCATTGTGGTAGCATCCTTGATTCATTGGCAGTGCCTCCTCTATATGGGACAACCCAATAACCCTTAAGGGACAGCTGTTAGAGTTGTCATTAATGGTAGTAGGTTTGTGTGTGTGACTTTGTACAAACTCAAATCTGGAGAAACAGATCTGAAAGTCCTTGTGGAGAAGCTCCTGGATGAAGCTGGGTTTCTTTACTCCTCTTTTGTCTTAGTGAGATTCCTTTTTGCTCTTAATCTTCAGATTAAAGGGATATTCTTCAAATGGATTATTAAAAATACTGCTGAACACTGGCAGTCATCCACTTTTATTACTCACCAAAGAACCTCTCTGTGTCTCATTAGAAAATATCTAAATATCTTTATTGTG
>WTSP01006584.1:6414-29847 GCA_025331215.1 Actenoides lindsayi | reverse complement strand
CTGCTGGTGATGCTTTCCCAGCCTCAAACTTCTGAAGCTACAAACAGAAACAGGGGTCTGATCTGGCAGAGGCTGGCCCTGCCAGCTGGCTGTCAGGATCCAGCACTGTCAGAGTAACTACACCAGGGTCACCTTAGGGAGAGTTTCTTTTCCCTGGTTCAGTGAGACTGAAGGGGCAAGCCCAAAGCTCCCTGTGAAAGAAGACAGGAAATGACTTTGAGAATCCCTCCCCTTAGCTTCAGGAACATGACTCTGATCTAACATGCTCCAAGAGTCAGAGAAGCTCATTTGGGCAGACAATTAATGCAAAAGATTTTTTTGCTTTTAAACATACAGCATTATCACATTCATGGCTTTAAAACACTAAAAAGAGTAGTAGCTTTACTTTTGCTTATCAGTGGATAGCATTATGTTCTGATTTACTCGGGGAAGAATCTGTGTATCGAATGTAAATGCACAGAATATAAAGGAGAGTGGATCAAATCCACTCTGAGTGTGAAGTCTACTGTATTTATATATAAATAAAAGTACATTTTATACACAAATTTTATAAATGTGTCCTTCCTCCTCTGTTCTGGCAAAGCTTTTTATATCTTTGTCTCCAAGTCTGTTAAGTTTCGTCCAGAAAATAACAAGTATGAGATTTATATCACAAAGAACCTTGGAACTAAAATATGTAGGATCATTCCTTACAAAAATCATCATTGTAAGGATAGGGTGGATAACGGAAGTGCAACCGATATCATTTACCTGGACTTGTGCAAATTGTATGACACTGCCCCACACAACATCCTGGTATCTAAACTGGAGACATGGATTTGATGAATGGACCACTCAGTGGATAAGAAATTGTCTGGATGGTTGCACTAAAAGAGTTGTGGTCAACAGCTTGATGTCCAAGTAGAGAACAGTGATTAGTGACATTCCTCAGGGATTGGTACTGGGACTGGTGTTGTTTAATGTCTTTGTTGGTGACATGGACAGTGGGATTGAGTGCACCCTCATCAAGTTTGTAGATGACACTGAGCTGTGTGGTACAGTCATGACACTGGAGGGAAGGGATGCCATCCAGAGAGACCTTGATAGGCTGGAGACTTGGGCCCATGCCAAACTCATGAAGATCAATAGGGTCAAGTGCAAGGTCCTGAACCTGGAGCATGGCAATCTCAGGCACAAATACAGGCTGGGTGACAAGTGGATTGAGAGCAGCCTTACAGAGATGGACTTTGGGATGTTCACTGATGAAAAGCTCAACAGGAGCCAACAACGTGCAAATGCAGCTCAGAAAGCCAACTGTATCCTAGGCTGTATCAAGAGAATGTTGAGGGAGGTAGTTTTGCCCCTCTACTCTGCTCTTGTGAGACCCCACCTGGAATACTGAGGCCAGCTCTAGAGTCCCCAGCACAAGGACATTGACCTGTTGGAGAGGGTCCAGAGGAGGACCATGAAGATGATCAGAGGGCTAGAACACCTCTCCTATGAAGGCAGACTGAGAGAGATGGGGCTGTTCAGCCTGAAGAAGAGAAGGCTCCAGGGAGACCTTATTGCAGCCTTCCAGTATCTGAAGGGGGCCTACCGGAAGTCTGGGGAGGGACTGTTTCCAAGGGCTTGTGATAGGAGAAAGGATAATGGCTTCAAACTGGAAGAGTGTAGATTTAGGTTAGAAATTAGGAAGAAGTTCTTACTCTGAGGGTGGTGAGACACTTGAGCTGGTTGCCCAGGGAAGTTGTGAGTGCTCCGTCATTGGTTATGTTCAAGACCAGGTTGGTTGGGTACTGGAACTAGATGATTTTTAAAGTCTCTTCTGACCCAAACCATTCTATGATTCTATGATTAGAAAGTTCAGCTTGTTCAAATCGTCAATCCATTACAAGATAAACTCTTTTTAGCTAATCTATCTGTTCTCTGTGCTTTGATGATTTTTCATCTCTTTCTGTATATCATCAGAGAAAGAATATGATTTCACCTTTTTTCTGTGCTGCATGGACAGCTCCTTTTTCAAATTGAATCCTCTAGTGTAGAGAAATTGATCACTAGTCCCTTGAATAATCTGTTTACCCAAACCTCATCTTCTCTTGCAATAGTTACTAAACCATACAGAAAAATATAACAAACAACTAGGTACATTATTGATAACTTATAGGCAGTAAAGACACTAAATTAAAACCCAGTAACAAAAAGCCCTTCCTTATCCCTTCTATTCTTTGTTGAAGTCCTATAAAGAAGGCAGCTGCCAATCTCTTTAACACTGCCCCAGGTTCAGTTCAGCATTTGGAGGAATACTTTCAATCCAAGACTAGATTTTGGACCTTGCATTTAATTTATTTAATATTTATCACTGATGACATGTAATTGATCATGTGGCGATGATTCAAATGGGTATTTCGTCAGTGGATCAGATGACTAGCCATTTTCCTTCCATTTGCAAAGTTAACTGGAAGTCATGAAAGGTATGAACACAGGAGGAGCCCTGGAGATTCTTTTAAAGTTGTGAAAAACAGCTGTACTTTTGCTCTAGCAGCAGGAAACAAGAGAACAGAATGAGGTTGCATGTCGTAGCAAACCAAGTGCTGAAAATGTGCAAGTGATTTAAGGGTTTTTTTCATTTATTCTTCAATAGTCAGTGCTATCTCACTCATGAAAATCTCAGCTCATTTTGGAGTTAAAGAGGAACTTTAAAAAAAATCGACTGGGAACTAAACTCAGTTCTTCTCCTTTAAACCAAGTAGACCTGGAGTCTCCCTCACTCAAGAAGTGTACCTTTTATTCAGAATGTTACTTTGATCCAAAAACACAGGGAAAAAAATGGTAGCAGGAAGTGTTCTTTTCTTGTACTTCTTGTGTCCTGACTTACCCAGGACTGGTAAGTATGGAAAGAGACGTAGTGGCAATGGGTGTGTTAATGGGTCTGCAGAAGTTTCTCTTTCCTGTTAGGAGCTTTTCCTTCCCTTTGCCGCTCAACTCTCTATGCCACCTGGCAAACAATTCTCTCTCCCCAAGGGCCCATCAGGCTTTGCAATGCCTGAAATGCAGCAAACTTGGCCAGTTCATGGAATTATCTGATGATATAAATTCTATGTGCTGAAATACGTGAAGAAAAGGCTTCCAGTTTGGGGCTAAGCAATGTAAGATCATGAAAAAAGAAAACACATTCACTGGCAAGGATGAAGTGGCTGTGACATAGGAAAGGAATGAAGCATTGTAGCTGTTGAGCTTTGTACTGTTTACCATAATGATAGTCTCTGGACAGACGCTTAGCAATTTTGAAAGCTCTGGCATGATTTATCAGGTGACCACAATCTGAACAATGTCTTCTCTTACTGCTGTAATGACATAAAATATCTGTCATTTGTTATCATATGGGTGGATCTGGAAGGTTCTAAGGCTTCTGCTATCTACAATTAATTTTTCTCATCGTGTCTATCTAAATCCTCCCAAACAGAAACAGTTTCCACATAATTAATTTCAAGCCCTTAAGTTTACAGACTTGCTGTTGTGCATAAAGCAAAGCACAAATGTAACTGCAAGCCTGGATCTGGGCCACTGATTCTTTGCCTAGAAAATCTCTGAAATGCTGCAGAGGAGCCCAGAGCATGACCATTTTGGCCAATGCACAAATATTTTGGCTAGGAATGTGGCTGTGACGTCTCCTGAGAGTTGTCCCCACCCTCCTTGTTGTTCCCTTCTCCTCTCAGTGCTGGGGTGAGGATCTCCATAGTATGAACTGCTGGCAAGGGATGGGGGGGCAGCATTGGTGGTGTCGCTCCATGCTTTTGCCACAGAACATCTGCAAGGCAAAGCCCAGCTGGGGAGTCTGGCCCTGCAGGAAAGTGGCAGACATGTGGGAAAGCAGACAACCAGTAAGGCATGGCAGCAGAACCAAGGGCAGAGCAGGTATTTTTTAATAACTTATGTATTTAATTGAGCACTTCATTTTGGCCAAAAATCTCTGAGACAAACACAATCAAAAAAAACCACCAACACCCTGGAAACAAAATTTCCATGTCTGGGGCATGATTTTGATGTTGTTTCTTAAAAGAAAGGGGAAACAACAATATAAAAATAAACTTTTGTTTAAACCATGTTCAGTCTGAAAACTAAAATTAAACCATATCTTAGAAGACTATTTCAGCACAATTTCTTTTTTAAGCCTGCTAGTTACTACTGTTTGCACCCCAGTTATGTACCTTGTGTCACAAATCAGGTAATTACAGTATTTCATAAGAACAAGAAACAAGTCTAAAGCCGCACCTAATCCAGACAGGTGATGTCACTGGATGTTGTAATCGTAGACTGTCATCTACCATCCATCTCATAATTAAATTACCATGCCTATTACTTTGTCAGATATGCTTATGCAACATGCATCAAAACCTACTTGGAAAAGAGAATCTATACATGATTCACAGCTGGAGTGTAGAAAATGGGACGGGGGTAGGTGGTGGCTGTGGTTGGGCAGGGGTGCAGGGGGAAGAAGGAGGCAGAGGATAAATGGGGGAAAGGGAAGCAGGGTGATTGGGTTCTAGGAAACCTATAGAGGTTCTCTGTGTCAGGTAAGTCATGCAAACGTTTCTGCCAAGGGTGTGCAAGCTGGCTGCTATAATACTGAAAGGCAAGTAGTCACAGTATTGTCTCATACTTAACAATTACAAGTATCTCATTAGAAGAAATTGAAATTAATCCAGTCTTCTCTCTGATTTATCATTTCTTAAAAGAGTGGTTCTTCACACATTGAGGGAAGTCCACATTGCAGTTGTTTAAATTTAGTTTGCACTTCCCTACCCTCCTTGTGGTTTGTTTTCGTTTGTTTTGTATTTTAACTAAAGAGAGCAAGCATTTTATTTTATATACTAATTTTTAGAAGAAAATCTACATGCTCAAGCACAACTTTTGTGGCCAATATTAAATACTTCTGTTGTGCAATTGTAGGAAACAAGAGGTCCTAGACAGAGAAGCAGACTGCAAATAAGAAATGAGTGTGAACACTTCATCTGGGATTTGTGAGTGAGGGAATAACAGGAGAAATTGTGGGAATCAAATTGATGAGCATAATATCAGTAGTTTATAAGTACCAAATTATTTGAAGAATAATGAACAATAATAACTTGCATCAATATGATGATCAATATGATGATCTATAGCACCATAGCACCAGGCAGAATGAATAATATTAGCAATGTATCTTACTTCTCTTATTAATCACTTTCCATTGCTAAGAAGGAAACTAGAAAATGAACAACAAGTGACTCCCAAATGTTCAGTTTGGGGCAAGTCCTGCTCCTCACAAAGTTAAGAGAAACTGGGCATCAGTTAACTCTCCTGCTTACAGGTATCAGCCCTCTAGTCTTCCTGCATTGCTCATCTCTGAGAAATTTGCACAGAGGTACTAACTGACTTGCCAGAAAGCAGTGACGTCCTGATGTGCTCAGCATTGCTGTCTAGGAGTTGCGTATTTCTAGTTCAGTACCAAAACTTTAGCTCTGTTGTTTCTTAATGACGTTCTCCAATGAAGAAACCTTACCCACTATCCAGCAATAAATCAGGTTAGATTTATACATTTTAGAAGATTAATATAAAAAAAAAATTAAAACTTCAGTCAAGTCAAAATAGTAATGATTTCTGTTTTATACTCATCAATAAAACTGAATTGAATCTTCTATCTAAGGAAGAATTTCTTAGCACTGTACTTACACTGTACTCTATAGAAAGTAATACAAAATCCCAAACATGTGGCTTAGTTTCCAGTAGACATAAAAGGGCTAAGTTTTTTCAATCAATGAAATAATCAGCTGTAAACAAACAATTACTCCCACTGAAGGCCACCAGTTCCAAGGTGAGGATGGGATTAGATGTATCTCTTCCAGCTTTGTACCATATGTGAGGGGAATCTGTCCATTGGCTTACTCTGTTGCATGAGGTCGTGGTCTGAACTATTCAGAGATCCAAAGCTGTCTTGGCACCAGTATGTCTGTGAGTGGGTCAGCTTATCCTGAAACATTTTTAAACTGGTCAGGTGCGATGCTCTCTGGAAAACGTAACTGTATGTGAAATAGCTTGTGAGAGTTGATGGCTTGAAAACGTGAGGTCACCTTGAGAAATCTAGCATCAGGGTACTTTGCTGACAAATGCTTCTGCTCTACATCAGGACTTTCTTAGCACATGAAATCTAGTAGATACCTGCTTACGTTGAAATTATTTCACTGTTCCTGAAATGGGCTTCAGTGCCTGACAAAACACTTCCTTAGAGTATATAGGTGTTGTCTTAGCCACAAAAATGTATGTAGGTTCATTTGAGATAACAATCTATCTTTTCAGATGCTTATTCACAGGTTTCAAACAGATCAAACCTGGGTTTTCTGCCAGTACTCCTGCAGCTGTACCTTTCCAAAATCATAAAATTTGATTTAAAAAGACCCCAAAACCCAAAACAAAACAAAAAAAGCCAAACCAAAGCAAACCAAACCAAAGCAAACCAAACCAGAGCAAACCAAACCAGAGCAAACCAAACCAAACCAAACCAAACCAAACCAAACCAAACCAAACCAAACCAAACCAAACCAAACCAAACCAAACCAAACAACCAACCGAATCCCCAAAACAAACACACAAACAAATAAACAAACAAAATAACCACAAAAACCAACGAAACAAGACAAAACAAACAAAACCAAAACAAAATGAAAAAACAAGCAAAAAGGGGAAAGGAGAAGGAGAAATATGTTAACAGAATCAGACTTCTATTTACTCAAACCTAACCTCACCCTGACTGGTGTTATTCCTTCACATTTAGTAAGCTTTTACTATTCTAAACAGGTGAAATTCACAGAAGACCATAGATACCTGTCTGTATTAATAATACACATTGTAAATTGTTTTTTATTGCTTTTCTTATAATAAATACTTAAATGAAAATCGAATGCTGTAAAAAAAAAATTGAATGGTATATAGATGATTGACTTTTTTCCCCTACCTTAAAAACTCTATGTGTATTTTTGTGGTATTTCCATATAACATGTCTTTAGATAAAACAAAATGACAAAAAGACTGCAGAAGCACACTACTGTTAAGCAGCGTGCTGCTAAAATAATAATAGTAATGCATTCCACAGATATGATCGCTGTGCCTGTGCTGTGAAGTCTTGACATTTTCGGAAAGGAAGAGGAATGAAGCAAAATATCTGATGAGGCACTGCATGATTCTGGCACTGGAAGTGTCTGGAATAACCTGAAATTTAATGACAAGTAATTTAAAACCAGAAAAGAATCTGAACATTACAGCTTATTTCAGAGATGTCGCCTTTGCATCCAGGACCCTCAGAAGTAAATTTAAAACTGGTCTGGGAACAGTGCAATTTCTGTTGTTTTCCGAGAGGGTTTCACAGCATTCATACCTTCTTAAAATGTGATCCTGGGACTCTGCATATTCAGAGAACCAGCACATGGATGAGACTGATAAGAAACTCTGGAAATGTCTAGTCCAAATCACCTGCCCAAACAGGCTCAGTATAACAGGCTGCTCAGGGCCATGATCAGTCAAATTTTGAGTGTCTCTGTGGATGGATACTCCAAAACTTTTTCTGGGCAACCCGTTCCAGTGACCAATTGGGTGCTCGGGGTTTTTTTTATATCTAAGTAGTTATTTTCTGTATTTTTCTTTTTGTCTAATGTCTCTTCACTGGGCACCAATGAGAAGGTTCTAGCTCTGTCATCTTTTACATGCTCCCACCAGGTACTTGTGCACATTATTACGTGTATTAGTTTATGTGTATCTCTCACCTTGACACAAAAATTCCTCATTGCTTCTCCTTCAATAAACTTCCATCAAAGAAGGCTTTGGTAAGTGCACTCAGTGAAGTAACACTTGTGAAAACAGATGGTTTTTATCATCCTATTTCTGGCAAAGTCTTTCACGCTGGGGATTTTATCTCATGCACTATGAACAGTGTCATGCAAATGTTAGAATACTGCTTTGGATTGTTTTATGTGAGTATAGTCAGCTGCCAATTCAAACAGTGTGTGACAGAAATGGAGGTCTTTTTCATAGGAGTGACGAGGAGCATCCTGTGACAGTCCATCTGACTTTGCTCTGCCAATATGTTTCCACTCTCAACTGGAAATTAAAAAGTCAAATAATTATATTGGGAAAATACAGATGACCCAGGTGCTTTAAAACACATTTCTGGCAGAGGAGTTGTTTTTAATAATGGGTTTGTCCAACCCTCTCTTTTCTTTTCTTTTTTTTTTTTTCTTTTCAATTCACCTTGCTGTTTTTCCTTACCACAAAAAAAGAAAAAAACAATAAATGAAAAGTCTTCCTTTACTTTCTGTGTCTTGATGGTTTTTGTTAGGTTTTTTTTTGTTGTTGTTTGTTAGTTTGTTTGTTTTTGCCTAACAAGTCTTCCACGGAGAAAGCCTGATTCAGACCTAACAAAACCTGAGTGTGTAGAGAACACTGAACAGTCCAGCTCTAACATCAAAGATGACATCTTTACTTTTCCTGCCCAGAGGCAGAATCAGTTATAACTAAGCACACAGTTGTTTTCTTATCCTGATCTTCAGGGTCTTCCTGATATACTATTACTGGAGAAACTATAGTTTATTACTGTATTTAACTAGAAAATTTTTAGGTAGAAGTAAAGTTGATACCTGGCCTTGTGCACATAATCACACATAACCTTCCTTTCCATGGCATTCTGCAGTGAGGCACCACAACAAAAGACTTTGGGCTAGCTCTATAGCTACTTTTTTAAATACTTGATTTTATCAGCCCCAGCTATCTCTGAAAGAGTCTTTGACTAATTCCCACAGTTCTTCTCTGCTCCCTCTTTGGTCTACCATTATGAGTGGATTGTGTGTGCTGCCCCTAAAAATTATGATGCTCCTATTATTTTTTACTATTTTGATCTTGCAGTGCAAGTTTGTAAGATTACATCTTGAAAATTTCTGGACTGAGGCTGAGGTTTAATAATTGGTATGAAAGAATGAACACAGACCACCTCCCTGTCCCAAATTTCTCATCTCCTCTGAACTGTACTGTCACTGCACGTGAATTGCATTTGCCTTCGTCATCTTCACATCTTAAAGTTTCTTTTGCTTACTGGAAGCCAGACTTAGTAACACTAACAACTGCTTTCCTTTCCAACATGGATGCCAAAACTCTGCTTAGTCTCTGGCATCACAAAGATGTGTTGACTCCATTACGAATAAATAGTCAAAAGATACGGATTTAAACCAGGAGTCCTCAAAATTTTGGCACCACAAACCACTGTCACCCAGCAGGATGCTCTCTGAACAACCCACATACTTCCAGTCAAATATTAATTAAAAGCACTAACAAGCCAATATGGTCATGTTAACTATGTCCATGGATACCAATGGCAGCCTGCAGACCACAAATATATAAATTAAAAATAAGAAGACTCTCAAGCTTAATTGTCACTTCTGTGTATCATCTGATTTTATATCCACATTATACAAAACACATCCAACACATGGTGTTAGTAGCTCCCAGTCAAACTGGGCTCAGTTTAAAACAAGTACATGTTTGCTCAGAACTGACCTGCATTTAATATACTTGCACAATAGGTTGGGTTATTTTCCTTCTAGTTAATGGGTTTTATTGAGAACATATTTCCATAGCTTAAAATAAAATTATAAAAAATAATAAACTGGAGACAGTTTTGTTATCCCAGCTTATGCAGAATATATCATGATGAAAATCATGCATTTCACAAGCAAATTTGAAAAAAAGCCACTCATGAGATTTGTATTCATTTCAGTAAGGCATCGGTAGTAATACAGAACAAATATATCAGTGAAATAACCATTGGTAAACAGATAAGATCTCCTCTTTGTAAAATCAAATAAGGCACCCAATATACTTATTTTATGATGGTAGGTTTATTATAAAAAATAATCATTAGTATCATACCATAAATAGTGGTGTACATTGTTTCTGGTTCAGACTTGAGAACATGTATGTTCTGATAAGAATTAACACATCTGTTGCTTTAACATATCCTATTTTGTTTGCTCCTTCTTCAGTGATATAGAATTGACATCTTATTAAAGAAAACAGTGTAAGGGATTTTTCAGGTGCATTCACTTCTGACTTTGCTCTGCTCTCAGAGCAGTTAACACATTCCAGAAAAGTATCGGTTGGAGTAGAATGAGTGATTTCTGCCTGTTTTTGTAAATTCATCCCAGAAGAAAACACAACCTCTTCAGCTTCCCTGGCACATCATATAATGGATACTTCCCAGCATCATCCATATTTTGGGAATGGCCCGATAATTGAGATGTCTCTGACTGTCTCAAAGCAATGCAATTCCACTCAGCAATTTACGTCCTTCGATGCCAGTGTGCCTGCCTTGTTCTATGGGACATTTCTAGGTGCTAGGAGTCAGACAAAGTATTCTGACGTGAGTAGCAGGGAAGGGGAAAATCTCAGTTTTGTGTGCATAAATTTAGACAGGGCAAGAGGCATATTTTACAGTGGGAGAGAGCTTACTTCACCTAAGAAAATAGTCTCTTTTAAGGCATGACAGGCTATCAAGTGTGCAGAGCAAGAAGTGACTACTACAGTATGCACACAAAATCAGAGATTGCAATGGAGAAGGCCCTCTTTCTGTGTCCACCACTTTGTTTTCAAGCTCAAACTTTCAAACTTACCTCTGGCTTGTCACATCACACAGTAGGAACCACGTTCTGTGTGTTTCAAACTTGAGAAAGAATACTTAAGCATTATCAATACACTGACAGAAACATAGAACAATCTGTGAAAGGCTTACATGCAGAGACTAAAATGTTTTAGTAAGCATGCAAAGTTGAGCAGGACTTAAGTTTTAAAGCAAAAATTTCTATTGCTAGAAATATCAGGTTGAGTGACATCGAAACAGTTCATGCATACGGAATTACCAGTAAACTTTTTTTTAAATGTTAGGATTATAAGTAAAAGATAAATGCAGATCAAAGTTTACTTTATTTTTTTTTTTTAAATAAATGCCAATCTATATCTTTTAGAATTAAAAGAATTCATTCAGGTCATTACAAATGCAGTTATTTGACAAAATGAAAGCTCTTAGTGAAATTGAAAAAAAAATTCCTTAGCTTAAAGAAAAATAGGTGTTTTTCTCAGGTGTAGTCAACCCTGTTACAGGTAGTATAATGTAGTTTCCCTTTCACAGTACCTCTATGCATTGGTCCATGGTCCATGATCCAGTCCTGTAATCATGCTTATCATTGCAAGAACTGAAATTGTCATAGAAATGAAAGCATCCAAAAAGTAACAAAAAACCCAGATGAAACACCTGCACTCTTTAGCATTCATCAAAAGCTATTGTTTTCCATAGGCCTTGCAAATTAGTTGAAATGACTTTTTGACCACCTGTCTTTCCCTCCTGTCTATCACTGTGTAGCATCCACATCTGCAAAATAAAATGTACCTCTTCTTCACAGTGGCTAAGGAAAAGCACTTTGATGTTGAGGAAGTACAAGTATTTCATGCTTTTCAGGTGGAAAGGACCTGACACCATCAGAATCTGAACTTCCTACAGTGCTGTGGATAGATTAGGTAGCACATGCTGTAACAATCTCACACAGAAGAACTAATCCCTGTTTGGCTTTTTTTCCCTGCAAGTTGGTTAATGTATATATTACAGGACTTCTATTTCATGTGTTTGACAAAGTAAAGACTGTTTGGTTCAGATGTCTCTGGCAATGTCTCTACAAAAGGAAGAAAGAGGTGGATGTAAGACGTAGAACACTCCCTAGTAGAACACTCACTCTGCTTTTCCCCTTCAAAATCAAGCCCTTCCAAACTTTGTTACAAGATTTTTATTTTTATTTTTCAAAAAAACATTTTACTGTTTTCATAGAAAAATTGAAGGCGGTAATAAAAGTAACTTCTCTGTAATGTTTCATATTTGTTATACTACTTTAAAATTTAGTTGATGAGGTGCTGTTGAATCTTCCTCAATTCCTTGGCTTGGAACTCATATGCATAAAATTCAAATTATAGGTCTGTATACTGATGCTTTTTCACAGCCAGGCATACTTGGGATTTACTATCTTCATAAACAAGGTGCATTTCAAATTAGTCCCATTATTCTTTACAGAGCAGGAAAAATGTAAGGGGGAGGACTTTAAATTCAATTTGAAGTAATGCTTTGAATCATCAAAAACCTTTTTTTTTTTTTTTTTTCCTTCACAAAAATATCATAATCATCTGTGAGCCAAGGCAAGCCACAAACTCCCAAGTAATTTATTCTCGTTGTTACACTGAAAAAAAAAAAAAAAGTCATTAATCACTCAGAGGTGCACTACCGCACATCACAGGATGAGTGGCCATTTGTTTATGCCCTTCTTCGGATCCAGAGAAAGACAGTGTGTATATATATATTTTTTGTTGTGTTGTGATCACATTGCATTGATACCTGCAGAACTAGCACCATGGCTCAGCAGTATCACATGCCACTGGCAACATAGTTATTGTACATCCTGCACTTTTGTTCCCTATTCAACCCACATCAGCAAAGGAAATGTTCATTCAAGGTATTTGCAGTTGCATATCAGGGTTTCTAATTCTCTGTGCTTGCCATCGATAAGTTTATATCTTCGGGAAAAGCACGAGCTCCCCAGTGCCAAGGTTATGTTGGGTATCTGGCATGAGCTGTGTAGCAGTATCACTCAAATTACTTCATTATAAAATGTGTTTTACAAGCCTGAGTTTTAGTGTATTGTGTTTATTCCCAATTCTCGGCTATTTCCAAGCATTTCTGAAGTTTTTCTGTGTTTCAGAAATAACATTTTAAAATCTCAAAAGCTTTTCCAAAAAGAATTTTCCAGCTTTGGAGAAATTTCTGTCATTTCAAATGTTGTGAAATAATTTTAACACCACAGTCCTAGGATTTTATGCCTGTTTTGAACAGGTGTAACTGAAAATACTGGACGTGCAGTAGTGGAAAATCAAATCCAATGAACTCTGCATCACACCCACAACAACTGAAGACAAAAATCTAAGTAATGAATCCCACTTCTTCACATAGCAAACATGAAAGAGCTGAGTCACATTCTGGGATGCCTGTGTGAAATAAAAGAAATTACACAGCCTTAAAATCAATACCACAGCATATGCAGCTGATAAAATTCAACAGTTATTGATGATGAAGTTAGCATCCAAAGGGAACTTCAGACTTAATTCATCATCTCCCCACAACTTTAAACACCAATGGAAATGAACTGTATAACCCACCAGAATTAGAAATGAAAAACTTTGTGTTAATAAATAACCATTTAATTTCTTGATTGAATATGCAATTAAGTTAAGCTTTAGATTAATTTAGATTCCACTCATTTTCTTGCAGATTTTTCCATGTCTTTTCTGATCTAAATTTATTTTCTAGAATCTGTTACAGGAATAAGACATCCTAGGTTAAAAAACAATAACTGAGAAAAACTTGAGGAAGAAGTTTTTGGGTTTTTTTTTTTCATTTTTAGTTAGTGTTAAGAGCTGTTATGCTGTTCACTCACCAGTGGGTACAGTCTTGTGTGCTCAGCTGAGGGACAAACTCTAATAATTTTATTATTTTCATGACTTGCTTCCTTTTTTGACCAATCTAGAACAATCTTAAACAATGTCGTTTCCCCACAATCTTAAAATTAAAGAGAGAAATGCAAAGGATTAATACCCTGATGTGATGCAATACATGGCACTTATTGTGGAAAAGAAAAAAACAAAAATCTGTTTGAAAGTCAGACATTTAAATTAGTTAAAAACATCCAACCCAACACACCTCTGCCATTCCTTTGGATGATCATAAAGTCAGATTTTTTTGTGTTTATTTTGTTTATTTTCAACCCTTATCTTTCTAGAAGACTCTCCATATATGTTTGGTTTCTACTTGACTCAGTGACTTTCCTGGACAACTGCTTCCTCAGACTTTTCCTGATTCTTATGTCTACATTTATTGGTTCCTCTTACTTCCCAAGTTTCAGTTTTCCACAAGGCATTTGCTTTGCAGTCTAGTGAAACAGTGTTAGACCCTGATGGTGGAAAAGCCACTGGAGGAAAACCTGGTCAAGTCGATTGGGTTGCGGAGATAGCTATTCAATGGGATGGATCTGTGGCGCCTCCCACTTTACAGTCCTGGAGACACTGGTTAAGTTCCCAGAAGAAAGCACAAAAAAACCCCCAAAACAAGTTAGAGCCTTTTAGATGACAGGCATTGTTTCCTGTCTCCTTTTTAGCTTTTTTCATTCCTGCTTCCTAACACCACCACATTCCCATGTGTCCATGAGAGCCTGGCATGTGCACACATTGCAGTGAGTTTTGCTCACTCTAACAAAAAATGTAAAATATTGGCTTTGACACACAGATTTTACAAGAGCTCTTGCCACCCTCAAACATTACCCATGCCTTTTTATTTCGTAGGAAAATTAAATAAATTAACATCTCTTATATGATCCTATTGCTTGTATGCCAGTGCTCACCTCCTTAGCCTCATGTGTCCAGCTTCCCTGCAGTTGTGTCTACATAACAAACTGCATACCCATTCCTGTGTGCAGTTTGGTTCTTCTCCACTAAACCCAGCAAACTCTCTGCACCCTTCTCCCTTTTCCCTAAATTTTGTGAGCAAGAGGATTCAACTGTAACTGGGACCCTTTCAGGACAACAGTTGCAAGAAGGGAAAATACTGCCTTTTAATGCTTTCCTCATTCTTCATGAGTAAGTAAATTAATTCAAAAAAATGAAAAAGGTATAGAGATGTGAAAGCTGTAATCTCCACTTCTGGCATCAGAACGTGAAAAAAAGGCTAGGCAACTAATTACAATGTATTTTTCTCAGGGGAAACTGAGAGCATTGAGACCTTAGCTTTATATGTCACTACTGTATGGTTTCCAGATCCAGAGAAAATCTTCCCATGGTGATCCTGAGAGGTGGCCATGCTGCATCTCTGTTGTTTGTCCTGTGGAGGTGGATTCATATGCACCAGCCACAAGTCTGTCTCAGCTGGTGTAAGGAAGTCAAGATAAATCTACTTGACATATATTTTGCTTGCACTAAACTCTTCAAATGAAGTTCCCCTATCTAAATTAACACATGACACAGTGCCCACTTGTCAGATAGACATGGAGATATAAGATCCTTCAATCATCATCAATGTCTAGATCCCAAAAGGAGCTCAGGAAGAGGCAGCTTTATCATCACTCTATACCAATTCCACAAATAGAAGGCTTTACTCACCACTGTTTTCAATCTGTCTCTTTTTCAGAGCAATCATTTTTGAGCAAAACAAAACCAAACTCAAAAGAGAGCCCAGAAAAAGAGAAGAAACATTATCTCACTTGGGTTTGAGTCAGACTCTCCAGAGTCCTCAGGGAGCAGAAGAGCAAACAAGACTATGTGCAGAATGTTCCTGTTCCTGAGCTGAGCTAAAACAAATACACTGGAGCAAGTGAAAACACATTCAAAACAAATTCAAAAGCAAATCTACCTCCTGAAAACCAGGACACAGACTGACTGCGAGACAGCCAGCAAAAACAGGGAAAGATGCTCTTTTAAACCTACAGCTTGTACCTCTCAGAGCAGGTAACAAAAATGGATGTCTAAAAGCTGCTCTGCTTTTGACAGGTACTGTGCTAATAAAAACACCTAGCTAAGTTCAGACACTGGCTCCCTATATGAATTTGAGTGTAGCAGCTGCCTTTAGGGATCTGACCGACTCAGCAAAGAAAGAACATGCAACTCAGAGAACTTGTTAGCTGCGAACTGCATCCCACATGAAGCTCTATCAGAGTTACTTCCTCAAATTGAGGGTATTCAAGCAAAAAGCATACTGGTAGTGTGATGAGTATGTATCAATTGATACTGTAATTGGATACCAGACATTAATCTGAGAGTAAAGGGAGTGTGTAGATCCATTAAAACTACAGTTATGTGGGGCTAAGATGAAGGATATAAATGCTATGAGGTGGAGACCAGGAAGAAGAGAACTTTATTCTTCACCACTGACCTGATGTGGTGAGTTGCAAGAAGATCAGATTCTCTTGTCAATTCATGGGCTGCCTCCAAAAATATTTTTATTTATGCAAGGAAAGATAACCAAACACTTTCACTGTCTGCATATTTCAGTATTTCACATAGTGGACTTGCAGTTGGCTTGTTCAGTTGTCACCCATCTATAATTAGTGCATTATCTAAGCTTTGAAGAGACTACTAGGTCATACCAGTAGGTGGTATGAAATGGCAGTGGGGGCTTCAATGAAGCTGAAAGTGCTATTTTTGATTTACGCTAGCTAAGGATATTTCCTGTCTAACAAAAGAAATGAAGGAAGGAGATGTGGGATTCGATGGTCACAGTTTAGACTCCACAGTCAGAGAAGTAACAGTAAATCTTTAAGTAGCTTCCCTTCCATTAGTTAATGTGCTTTCATTTAATTTTCTCAAATATCAGTAACTGGTAATTCATTTTAAGAGCTGCTTCACTTTCTTCAGAATCATGACATGTATACAAATGCAGAAAAAAGACTGCAACAGCCCTCCTGACCCACCTTCTGAATATGACAGTTTTTGTTATGGAAAAACAATTCACAAGAAGCAATGAAATTTGATTTCTTTAATCTGTGCAGTGATGAAAGTTCCCCTGATGTGTGCTTGTCTTTCTGGAAGCACTCTGATGCCACTAATCCTTTACATTCTTTAGTGAATGCTCATTGATTTAACTACCATCAGATGTAATTATGTTGTCCGCAGATATGTTTGTCATGCACTACACTGACATACCTTTGAGTAATTTCTCCAGAACACTGAAGAAGGAATCATTTAAAGCTGTGTTTCTACAACTTTCTGAATGCCTTTGACCTTATCCTCTGGTTTTTTTGCACAGGCATTGTACTTGCATAGAGGCAGGTCAAAACAAACCATTCTTCAGGACCCTGTAGTCCCTCCATCAAAATTTAAAATCAAAACAAAACAAACACAAACAAACAATTGCACTAGAAGGTTGAGGGTTTGAAATTTGAATCTTAATTCCACCGCTTAGATGAAAAACAGCCACTGGTAATGGATATCTGCCATCTACTTTCACGTGGAAGTCCACAGCTTCTATCTTCCACTTTCATCTATAGTAGCCAATGTGTAATATACCTTCGTTTGCATGTCCTGACACTAGTAAGAAAAACCTCTCCCATATCATGCTCATACACACATGCAGAGAAAATAGTATTTATAATTCTAGCTTTATGCAACCAAATAAGGACTAAATCTTGAGAGCCACCTTAACGCAAGAGGATGAAAAATATATAGTTCATCCCTTTTTTTCTCTCTAAAAGATGTGGAAAAGATGCCTAGGATTTCAGAGGAGTCTAGGAGACTGGTGTAATCCTAACACTAGCTAATTGGAAAGGAGGTTCGCAAAGATGTGAAACTTAGCATGCTGGCAAACCTTTCTTCAGTAGCTAGCCTTGCTGGATGTCATGGAGATGGAGTTCACAACATGTGGTGCTGCAATTACTTCACCATCAGGAACAGTTTGTATCGAATTCCAGTCCCTCAGTGAAAGGAGAGGCTAGTCCCTCTGACGTCAGGGGAGAATCTGGTTTACGCTGATGCAATAAAATCAGAACTTTTCTCTGAAGAACTTCTTGTCTAAGGCAAGATTTTGCTACTGTTGCTCACCTTACCCTGCAAACAGTGCTATTAGATTTCTTCAGAGCTCTTTTGCAACTGCGAAGAACAGCTTTGTTTAATGGGGGACCTGAAGTCAATATTTCCTCCTCTCGGATATTATGAAGAGTGAATACTTGCAACATTGAAAACAAAGCTAGAGATCTGGGATGCCCTGCAATGAACATCCAAGGAGGAGTTGTATCCCCTCCTCCTTTTCCCGCTAGCTGCAGAATGATTTTTCTGTGCTTCTTAGGCTGCATCCACACATCAAGTAGGCAAATCCTAGTGCACCAGTGGTCACTAGGAAGTCTCACTGCAGATTTCCTTCCCAGTGTCTTGGATCAAGGATGGCTACCTGGGGTAAAATATTTTAGAAATCTGACTGCATATTTATAGGTGTCACAATAGGCTGCACACAGACATTGCAGCACTGAAGCTGTGGCTTTTTATTCTTTTGTAAAGACAGAGAGGGATCTACCTGTAACAAGAGACCCCTCCCTAAGAAAACCAGAGGTCATGGTTTGAAATGGAAATCAATTTAAATCTGAGTTTTCATTACTCTTCCAAATGCTCTCTGGGAGGTCATGATGGTGTGTATTTTCAAGGCAACTGAAGCTTGTTTACTTGTTTGTGTCATGATATACCTGTTGCACAGCTAAATAAAGAAATTTAATAACTGAATTACCTACTTTCATAAATATTAAAGGAAGGAGAAATTTTATTTCTGTAAGAATGTCAAAAATTCATCTAAAGGTAGCTATGACTCTATCTAGAAGTGGACATGACAGTGTGCTTTCTAACACACAGTCATTCTACGTTGTTTATTCTTCTATAAAACTTCCTTTCCACACTGAAATATCCTTTCAGCTTCACAGTATGGCCACAAGAAAGTGAAATGATCTCTTAAACTGAGATATTCTGAATCCTTATAGTCTACTGACTTGTCTTTCCTACCAGCATTACAGAAACTAATAAAAAGACGAAACGAATTATGTTGATTGGTCTTTCCAACAGCACCTTCTTATTTTAAAACTATCACCCTGTCAGATGTATCATTTGACATCAATCCCTCCCCCACCTACTCATTTGCAAAATGCTTTAAAGAAAAGTAATATTTTCCAAAAATGTGAACCATATGAGTTTCTCTGTGTAGCCAGTAAAAATTGCAGGGATAGTATATGGGATCAATGAAAGAGCAAGCAAGAAGAAGGATTAATGTGTGTGTATAAAAATCAATAAATTACATCAAAGACAAGTGATAAGGACTATTCTGGCATGATCTTTTTACCTTTGCCAGGAAAAAACATGAGGATGTAAGTACAATTTAAGCAGCAGCAGGACATGCAGCTTGGGAAGGCCTTTTGAAATTCCTAGCCATGCAGTTTTCTGGTGCCTTCGTAATTATATTGCATAACACAGACTACTGGGACATATACAAGTCATAACAGCTTTGAGCAACCCATAATCTGCAGTGTTACAAGGCAACTGTATGATGAAAAAGAATTTTAGACCCACTGGTAACAACTGATTCTTTATGGAAGACAGGTATTTTCATTAATGTTTAGATGAGGAAAAAATATGTGGGTTACTGCTCCATGGAAGTGAAATAAGAAATGAAGCTGTTGCTGCAGTGCAACTTCATCTCTAAGTTACTGCCTAAAGCCTTCAGTTCAGCAAATAAACAACCATTACTTGGTCATTACTGTTAAACTTAAGTTTCTGTTAAAAGTAATTAACTGCCCCCAGAGAGCTGAAAAAGTTACAGTAGGGAGAAAGTTGTTAGGTAGGCATGCAGTTGTGAACTGACCTGGCTTCACTGACCTGACCTGAAAGGTACTAGTTTACATCTGCTAACTATCTAAGCTTTGCTAAGAAGGAAAGAAAATCAAGACAAAGTGTGTCTGTTTTCAGAGATGCAGCTCAACCAGGTAGTCTGGTCCTACTGTGGTTCCTGTGAGGTACCTTAGTAATACTGAATAATCTGAATACTTCAGCTGAAATTTTGCAGAACTGAATTTTCACAAAGATAAAAAGGAAAATTAAATTAATCCAGAATAAGAACAGTATAGTACCATTTTTTTTTCCCTTGTTCAGGGCCCCACAACATTCAAAAAGACATATATCTGTAAAATTTGATCTATATCTTATTCATTTTCCATGTTGTCTGAGGATGCAATGGGAATGATGAACCTTAATGTTTCATTAAAAGATTAGCAGCAGCATCAATGTGTTGCATAGAAGAGTAAATGAAAAAGGAGATCCTATGATGTTAGGATAACAGTACAATTTTCTTGAATGCCACAATCAGTTACACACAATGACATCTCTCATCAGGAGAGAGCGTGTTATTGCGGTGCACACCATGGAAAACTTGGCACCAGATCAATACCTGACGCTAGCATCCTTTGGGGGCATCACAGTGATGCCATGTAGATTTAGAGTTGCCTGACTTTGCAGTTTTTGCCATGCTGGTGACCACAGAGCTCTCCCTGCCTCAGCAGCAGAGGAGACTTCAAAGCAAGCAGAGCCATGGCAAGATGTGCTGCACACTGAGAAGCCAATACTGTACGAGCTGTCCTGCAGTAGCCCTTCCAACTGGCACAAGATAAAGCAGCCTTGTAGCTATTCTAATTTGCATCGAGGAATGGCTCTGTGCCAAGTACCAGATCTGAAAAGACCTGAACTCAACAAGTTGAGTCTATAACGCTGAAGAGTAATATCAAGGCAAAGATCATTCAAAGCAAAGAATAGGTAGTTATCCAAGTTTAACTCAGAATATTAGGCCATAAAATGAGGTCTGTATAACATTTAGTCAGAACAGAATACCTGTGGGATTATAAATCGTTTGCCTTGAAGTGCAGCATGTTGGCATAGAAAGCAAATGCTATTGTGGGAGAGTTATTTCATTGCATGACAATTGAAATAAATGTTGTGGAAGCGTTTACACATGTTTCTTTAGATGTTACCATTCCCATTACTTTGATAAGACGCAGGCAAAATAGCTTTCATAAATTTAAAAATCCCTTTTCACTCGTATTTTATGTAAGCCCTTTAAAATTGAAAATACAATATGTTTCCTCACTGCAATCAGTCTCTCTTACACACATGTATTGCCAGAAATACAGTAAAACACCTGGTTTGCTAGGCTGCGGTCTCAGGCTAAGATCTTGCCACTCCTTTCTATCAGCCTAATATTTTGGTTAAAACAAACATATACTTACATACACAAGCATACTTATGTATAAATATACTCATATGTACAAAATTGCTTGAAATACAGTATTAGTTTGGAATAAAAGGAAAACACAAAAGACATTGTTTTTGTTTATCTATATGAAGGATAAATACAGGAAACAATACGTATCATAGAAGATCCTTGGGTGTAGAAACTATTACCAGAATTAAGTGATTTTTTTTTCATATTTTCAGGAAATACCTCATATACTACCTCATTTACTAATTAAACAGGGAATTTTATAAATGTTATTGATGAATGGCTAAATGTTGCTCAGGAATGAGCAGAGATTCTCGAACCTTCTTATTAAGTTGATTTAAAATATATCTTAAAGAATTCCATTATGCTATGAATACAACCAGTCAAACTTCTGGATAGTTTCCCTGATGGAAGACAGGTTTTTTTTAACAGAAAAGATCTTCATAATCTATTTACATTTTTAAAAATTAAGATAGGGAGTGATTTGTTTAGCAAGAAATAGGTTGGAAGAAAAAATGAAAATATGTTTGCTTTTATCTCCAGTCTTCATGCTGAAGAGATGATCTTCTCCCACCCAATTCCAATCACAGTGTGAAACACAGCTAGAGGCTCCAGGCTTCAGTTCATTCCAAAAGCCAGTGTAAACCTTCCAAAAATCAAATACACCAAGAGGACCTTTCTTCTCTCAGTCCACACAAGTTGGAACTAAAAAAGTGTCATAATTTCTGTTTCTATCTAAAAGTAAACTGATATTTTGCACACAGATTTTTCTGCTGGGAAAATTATTCTCCGACAGAAGAGAAACCTCCATGGGATACAGCCAAACTCACTTCTTCAACACTGCTGGTGTACAACTTTTCAGGGACTGGGAATAAGTCGCTTCTCTGCTTCTCAGATATACAGTATTCATACTTCAGTAACCCATTTTTCAGCTTTTGGACTCCCAGGAAGACACAGAAAATATTATTTGGTATTACAGGACTGCTTTTTCTTTTTAATTTTCCTCATAAGAAAAGATGACATAGTCAGCATTTTTCTTTAATGTTAAATTATTTTGCGTTGTTTAAAAATTTTTGTTCCCTCTGACACTGAGATCAAGATGGAAACTTCATATAGGCACCAGCATTTTGAAAAATACAAAAAATTACAGTAAAATGAAACAAAAAAGAACACAGCCTCAGAGTTATTCTGAGCATAAAAAGCCATCTGCAAATTTAAAGATCAAAGAATCTGATTTATGACTGGGTTTTAGAAACAGAATTTTCAGCTCAAAAAATAACCTTGTTCTAAAATTCTACTTCAATTAAAGATAAATAAGTAAATAAATGGAAATTTTGAGACTGCCAAAACTCAAACACTCAGTGGTTTATAGATCATCATTCTTCTTTTGTTGCCCTCAAGTTTCTGCTGGAAAAACAGACATTAAAAAAATTGTAGTACCTTGAGTACTATCTCTTTGAGAGAAGCAAGATAAGTTCACTATGTTTAGATTGGTTTTGGACACTGTGGTACAGGAATCCTCTCTCAGACCTGGCAAACTAAACGTCCTTAAATCATGCCTACCAAACCCATACATGTCTAATCTCATGCAATATATAGCAAGGGAGAAAGATTGTGTTAAACTTTTTGTCACTTGGAAATAAAATACCAAATCTAATTTCTGAACTAACATAACATCTTGACTGAACACAATGAAGTCAGCATGGAGAGTAGGTTGCTCCTTGTAGCTAGTAATTTATCTAGTAATTAAGCCTATTGTTTTCTGTGAAAAGGACATTCAAACCAACTTCAATTTTAATAAGTACATTATGAACTATTTCAAATATGAGATTAATTTGGTGTCCTATCTGCAAGCTACTTATTTCACCCCTGTTTTCCACTGTCCTTCAGCTGTTGTTGATGTAATGATCACATGGTATTTTTGTTTCCATGATCAATAGATGAAGTAGGGCTTCCATGGAAAAGAGTAGGAAGATCAAAAACATTCCTAGAAGAAGAGTAGCCCATACGGAATGTGAAACAGGTTCCCTGAGCAATCCCAAGGAAGCAGCAATCAATATAAACAACAACTCTGAAAACAATAGATTTCCATCAAAACTGTTTTCGTTAGAAAGATGAGTCTTTATAAAGCAATTTTTGTTTTGTTTGTTGAAAATCTCCAATCAATGCCATAGTCTTTTGAATCTGCAACAAATCAATATTACTTTCCATAATATACACTCTGCAGACAGATTTCATACCCTTTGAGGCAACATAGCTTTCTTTTTTAGGAGGGAAGATCATGGCACGTGGTGGCATATACAATTCATCCATGAAGAGAAACTATGAAATGAAGCAATCCAGCCATAAATCCCATGAGGCACCTTTGTAAACTTCCAAGAACTAATTCAATTCTCTTTCAAAATAATTTCTTCCTAGACTGAGGTATTTTGAAAATAATCTCTTTGTTTTAAAACCTGAAATGTTCATTAAAAAACGAGCTCTTTTTTATCAGTTCTTTTTTCTTTCTTTTTTTTTTTTTTTTTTTACAAAAACTCATGTTTTCCTTTGCT